>JAWWNI010000336.1:600000-885000 GCA_034642065.1 Darevskia nairensis
TAGTATGAACCATGTGGGAAGCTTGTCCCGAAAGAAATAGGAACTTATTACTTGGGCATCTTATACAATATGGAATTAAGGTATGATTGGTCATCCCCCACAACTGCTACATAGGCTCACTGAAGGTGCCTGAGGCAAGCCACCATGTCAGACTCAGTTCAGTTCCCCCAACTGTAAAATGCATAGCTGTCAACCCTCCCTTTTTTTGCGGGAAACTCCCTTATTCCAATGCCGTTTCCCGCTGCTATCCCGGATTGTTGATATCCCTTAAATTTCCTGGATTTCAAAGGAAGCAGCTCCTCTCCCTCCCTGCCAGCCAGGGAGGCTCCTCAGCTGCGTTGCTCGGCTGCCAATAAGGAGTCTGAGACCGACTGGGGGCGGAGCTTGCATGCCTTGTGCAGCCAGACCCTCACGCCCAACCAGACAGACAGCCTGCCTGCCGTCTATGCGCTCGCTCTTTTGCTCACCCGTTTGCGCGCAGCCTCTGGAGCGCAGGGTGGCGAGGCTACTTGGTGCCATTGCACCGCCCTTGCGGCATCCCTTATTTTCAAATCCGAAAATTCGGGAAAATCCCTTATTTTCAAATCCGAAAGTTGACAGCTATGGTAAAATGGGAGTCACAAAGTCCCACATCATTATTCACCTCTGTGGAATCTCCTGTTTGGAGCTTTGTAAGGAACAACTGAAAGGAAGAGCTATATACTGTATGTATCGGCGCTTGAGCCACGTTGCAGATAAGATGGCAGAAATGAAAACAAAAACAGGAAAAGGGGCATATTTATTTGGATGGATGGAGGATGCATCCTACAAATTCAGTTTATTCCCACCACACTCAATGGGAATGTCTCCATTTGCCTAAATGTTTACATTTTAATATGGGTTAGAAGTTATTCCCTACAAATGTAAAGACAGCTTGAGAGCATCTGTTGTTATTGGGATCCAGACAAAACAAATTCTGACAGAATTTGTTTTAATAAGAGCGATTTGAAAAGCCCAGTAAGTAGTCCAACTCATTTTTTTGACCAAATTAGGAGCATGGTGTTTAAAAGGGAAAGGTTAGCCATGTGCAATCTTACAGTGAGACCATATCATGTTCTGCAGGAGTTGGCTCAGTTCGACCACCAGATTGGTGACACCTCGGTGGTTCTGAAAATGGACAACACACGAGACTTGGACATGGACCTCATCCTTAAAAACGTAGAAGCCTGGTATCAGAATATTGCTCATACCAGCAAACAAGAAGCTGAAGCCTTTTACCACAACAAGGTGAGTCAGAGTACCAGAATTAATCAACATTTAGGGATCTCTGCAGATGATCATTATTTAGCGCAACAAGAATACAGCTGCCCCTTTATTCATACTATAATGTACGGTCACGGTGCCATTTCAGCCCAAGGAGCCATTATGATGTTGGAGTGCAGCTTGGAATGTGCCTACACAAGTGCTTGACTTGAACATCAGCACTCAGGCAGCCCTTCTTTCATGTACCAGATTGTTCGGCAGCAATGATCAGTAAATACCCCGCCTGGGGGCAGGTTGTGAAGCTGCCCCAAAGTCGGAGCAAAACCGTGTGCGCACTTCCCCGGCTACAGAGAGTCCGGTGGCGCAGTCATATGTGATTGTTCCCAGCATGAAGAACAACACTCACAAGCCATAATTAAGGCTAAACTATTTATTGTAGGAATACTGCAGAGAGAATCTCTGCTGCCAGCTCATAAGACAGAACTGCCATAAAGCTGTCTGTTTGGCGTCAGGTCTAGCCAGAAGAGAGAGCACAAAGGCTAGGATTACAATAGTACAGTGAAACATAAACATTCCATGTAGGAAAACAGATAAGGCAGCTTTCTCACGCCTTAGTGAGACAGGCAAAAGTCAGACCGGCCTCGCTGCAGCTGTTGCCGCTCGGCTTGGACAAAAATCATAACACTCTCCACCCTGCAGCAAACCTATTGACTCTGGAGCATATGTTGATTTTTAAAATAATTGATTATGGAGTTGATGGTGACTGAAACTATTGTGGAAGATTGTTTAGAGATCTATGTGCACAATGTAGCACTGTGGAGCTCTAGATAGTGGTCCTTTGCTCTAGGTCAAAACTAGAGGCATTTTGGCCACACACACACACACACAAGTTGTAACATAATGCAGCCTAGAATTAAAGTGTGATCCTAATATAGTCATGTTGCGGATGTTGTGAGTTGCGTGTTTTCGGGTTGCGGACCGCACTGAACCTGGAAGTACCGGAACAGGTTACTTCCGGGTTTCGGCGCTCGCGCATGCGCAGCACCACAAGATGACATAATGTGCATGCGCAGAAGTGTTGAATCGCGTCATGCTGCTGCGCAGACATAGCGCGGCGGGTTGCGAATGCTGCAGGTTGCAAACGTGCCTCCCACATGGATCATGTTCGCAACCCGAGGTATGACTGTAAAGCCCTTAAAGTCCAGTGCACCTTATTCCCTTAAAAATGCACTTTGGACTGTGCCTCAACTTTGGCTAAGTTGTGTCATTATCATTTAAGAGCTATACTGCAAACATCATTATAGTAGACATCGTACATAAATTCCCAATAACGGCTGTGCCAATAGAATCCAGCACTTCAAATTCAAGATTTGCCAGCATGTACACAAAGTGCACAATTCAGATTTATTTGAGAGCTAACACCTGCACTCATTTTTATCCCCTGGATTAAAGATCAAAGTTGTGGGTGGCATCAAACAAAGTACTCTCTCTAGCACAAGGACCATCTCCTCTCCCTGTGCCCCACTCCACACCACACTAAATCCGCTCTGGAGGTTCCCACAGGCCTCCAGATCAGATTTGGGGAGAGTGCAAGGGCATGCAGGGAGAGGGACAGGAAGTTCAGTTGTACAAGCAGAAATTCTTGCACTGGTAGAAGTAATTAACTGGATACTCCATTGTGGTGTAGTGGTTAAGAGTGGTAGACTCGTAATCTGGGGAACCGGGTTCGCATCTCCGCTCCTCCACATGCAGCTGCTGGGTGACCTTGGGCTAGTCACACTTCTTTGAAGTCTCTCAGCCCCACTCACCTCACAGAGTGTTTGTTGTGGGGGGGGGAAGGAGAATGTGAGCCACTTTGAGACTCCTTCGGGTAGTGATAAAGCGGGATATCAAATCCAAACTCTTCTTCTGCTGCTGCTTGTGTATATATAAATAAAAATGTGCTTGTTTCAGTAAGTGCACAGTTATCTGCCTTTGTTCAGCAAATGCATTAAAGGAGATAAAGCACTGGTTTCTTACCTTGACACTTCAGCAGCTGTTCAAGTGGTAACAGTGGCGCTGATTCCCAGGAGTAACTGTGTTTTCCTTGCACTAGATTGCAGAAATGCAGAACCATCGGGGTAAATTCAATGAAGAGCTTAAATGCAACCAGCATGAGATCACAGAGCTGAACAGAGTGATCCAGAGGCTGCACAGCGATACTGACAATGCAAAGAAGCAGGTAGAGCAAGTCTTGTTTTAGCCACTTGCCTCAGCAGATGAACTTGTCTTCCTGTAACGCTCCTAGGTTCAATCCCCTGCATATCCAGGCAGGGCTGAAAAATGTTCCTGCCTGCATTGCCATTGACCATCACAGTAAACCATACTGAGCTAGATGGAGCAATGGTCTGACTTGGTATAAGGCAGGGGTGGCCAACTCCCAAGAGACTCTACTCAGAGAGTTAAGAGCTGGCAGTGATCTACCCCCTTTTTTGGGTTCAGGTCAAAGTTGTTGAGCTTTTTAGGAAGGAGGAAGGCCCATTTTGGGGGGTTCGGGTCAAAGTTGTTGAATTTTTACAGGGAGTAGGTAAAATCTTGAGCTTTTTTTAGTGGAGCCACAGTTGTTCAGCTTCTTTGGGGGGAGCCAATGATCTACCAGTGATCTACCGCAGATGTCCAGTGATCTACTGGTAGATCACGATCTACCTGTTGGACATGCCTGGTATAAGGCATGCCCAATGGACTCTTCTGGTGGCTTGGATCTTTTGGACATAAGGCATCAGATACTGCCAACTACTAAATGCTAGCACATGACAACTATCAAAGATGGTTACATCTGAAATGCCCATTGCAAATGAACTATTAAATATTTAAACCCCGTCACATGTTAGCCATTCAGATACTGTAAATTTTCAATGACTGAAATCAGATCTCAAAGTTAAATCTCCAAGATATACAGTCGTACCTTGGATCTTGAACGGCTTAGTTGCCGAACGTTTTGGCTCCTGAACAATCGGAAACAGGAGGTGAGTGTTCCAGTTTTTGAATTTTTTTGGAAGCCGAACATCCAGCAGGGCTTATGCAGCTTCTGGATTGGCTTCAGGAGCTTCCTGCAGCCAATCAGAAGCTGCACTTTGGTTTCCAAATGTTTTGGAAGTCGAACGGACTTCCGGAATGGATTCCGTTCGATTTCCAAGGTACGACTGTAAACCACATATCATTGGGTGTCATCATTAGGTAAAGGTAAAGGGACCCCTGACCATTAGGTCCAGTCATGTCCGACTCTGGGGTTGCGGCACTCATCTCGCTTTACTGGCCGAGAGCCGGCGTACAGCTTCCGGGTCATGTGGCCAGCATGACAAAGCCGCTTCTGGCGAACCAGAGCAGCGCAAGGAAACGCCGTTTACCTTCCCGCTGCACCGGTACCTATTTATCTACTTGCACTTTGACGTGCTTTCGAACGGCTAGGTTGGCAGGAGCTGGGACCGAGCAACGGGAGCTCACCCCATCACGGGGATTCGAACCGCCGACCTTCTGATCAGCAAGCCCTAGGCTCTGTGGTTTAACCCACAGCGCCACCTGGGTGTCATCATTACAGATTGTCTAATAATATGATATATGCGTGTTCAGGGGATATTTGAAGAATATTTGCTGAGGAGAATTCAGAAAGCCATCTCAACCATATCCATGACTAACCATTGAAAAGGATGATGAGAAGAGCCCTTGAGAACAATCACATAGCCCTTTTCTATTCTTTGCACTGGCAAGGTGCCTAAAAGACAAGTTGCAGCAGCAGAGAGGAAAGCCAGTGCTTGCTTTTACTACCTCAGGGGTAGGGAAACAGTGGCTCTCTTGATGTTGTTGGACTTCACCACCCCTGACCATTGGCTATGCTGGCTGAGCCTGATGGGATTTGGAGTCCAACAATGTCTGAAGGGCCGCAGGTTCCCTATCCCTGCCCTAACTCATCAGCACTGCAAGAAACCATGGAGATCCCATTTCCTTCTGCTTTTAGCTTTATCTTGAGTATCTACAGTGATCCATGCGACGGTCACCTCCAGACTTGATTATTGTAACTCGCTCTACGCGGGGCTGCCCTTGAAGCTGACCCAGAAACTCCAGCAGGTACAGAATGCCGTGGCAAGGCTCCTTACGGGGTCCTTGCCGTGGGACCACATTCATCCAGTGCTTTACCAGCTGCACTGGCTCCCGGTGGAGTACAGGGTCAGGTTTAAGGTGCAGGTTTTGACCTTTAAAGCCCTATGCGGCCTAGGACCCTCGTACCTACGGAACCGCCTCTCCTAGTATGCCCCGCAGAGGACCTTAAGGTCCACAAATAACAACATTTTGGAGGTCCCGAGCCACAAGGTTGTTAGACTGGTCTCAACTAGGGCCAGGGCCTTTTCAGTACTGGCCCCAACTTGGTGGAACGCTCTGTCACAAGAGACCAGGGCCCTGCGGGATTTGACATCTTTCCGCAGGGCCCTGCAAGACAGAGCTGTTCTGCCTGGCCTTCGGGTTGGACTCAGTCTGATATTTCCTCCCCTTAGGGTTTTGATTATGGGCGATAAATGAAGCGGCATTTTAAATTTTAAATTGTATTTTAACCTGTATTTTAATTAACGATTTTTTCTTTCTTTTATACTTTATTGTAATTTTATTGATGTTAGCCGCCCTGAGCCCGGTTTCGGCTGGGAAGGGCGGGGTATAAATAAAATTATTTATTTATTTATTTATTTATTTATTTATTATTATTATTATTATTATTATTATTATTATTATTATTATTATTATTATTATCTTCCCAACACACCATTTATTTTTATTCTTTCCCCCATTCCCAGGTGGCAAGCCTGCAGTCAGCTATCTGTGATGCTGAGCAGCGTGGTGACATTGCCCTAAAAGATGCACGGAGCAAACATGTTGAACTGCAGACAGCCTACCAGCAGGCCAAAGATAAATTAGCTTGCTTGCTTCGCGACTATCAAGAGCTGCTAAACACCAAGCTGGCTTTGGATATTGAGATTGCTACTTATAAAGCAATGTTGGAAGGAGAGGAGAACAGGTGGGGTGCCCTTTTGAATATATACATATAATTGAATGGATATGTTTTTGGGTTCTAGCTACCATTTGCCCCGGGCAGCATGGGCAATGATTATGGAGGGTGGAAGTTGCAGACCCACAGCATATGGAGGACCATAGGTAGGGATGTGGGGAAAGCTTGATTCAGGTCACATTCAAAGTTGAATCTACCAATTTTCCACTTTCCAAAACAGTGTGTATGGAATCACAGCCATCCTGCAAAATTCGCACTTCGCTGGGTTTTGTGATGCAGTTTTCCAGCCAAGTAATGTGAGCAAAAATGCACATACAATGGTACCTCGGGTTACAAACGCTTCGGGTTAGAAACGCTTCGGGTTACCAGCTCCGCTAACCCGGAAATAGTACCTTGGGTTACGAACTTTGCCCCAGGATGAGAACGGAAATCTCGCAGTGGCGGCGTGGCGACAGCAGGAGACCCCATTAGCGAAAGCGCGCCTCAGGTTAAGAACGGACCTCCAGAATGAATTTAGTTCATAACCCGAGGTACCACTGTATTGGGGTAAAGTGTGCATTAAAAGGCATATAGAGAGCTCTGTTAGACTCTCACACACACCAAGACACTCCCCCCCATGTCTTCTTTTTCATCTTCAAGATATGGCAACCGTACAAAAATGCCATATGTAAGCCACCTTCACTTGTAGAATAATGAATGCATTTTGTTTCTCTGTTCCTAACAGGATATGCTCAGGGAACCCTGTCAGCGTTGGTGAGTATATTCAACATTCACCTCATCAAAAAAATATTAATATCAACAGCTTACTGGGGGGTTTGTTTGCTTGTTTTTTTGGATTTGCAAATCTACCAGCAAAATGACAGAACCTGTTTTCTTGGTCTTCCTTCACAGCTATGGTGAGTGGCGGCTTCCCAGTTGGCGAATGTCCACCTGGAGTGGGAGCTGGAATGGCCTTTGGAGCTGCTGTAGGAAGAGGCGTCGAACATGGAGTTGGCGCCTTTGGCGGCGTTGGGGACGGGTTCAGCTCTGGAAGTGCAGGATGCGTCCACACAATGGGCTCCCGAACTACGGCTGGCTCAGTCGGCAGAGCGGCCGGTGTTGGTTATGGGATTGGACATAGCGCTGGAGTAGGAGCTGCAGGGGGGTTCAGTTCCAGAAGCGGAGGCTACGCTTCGAGCGTTACTACCTCTAAGCACGAGGCGACCTCTGGGGGTGGGAGGCACAGCTCTGGCATTTCTACAGAAGGAAGCTGCGGGGGTGGGCACCACGGTGGGATTCACCACGCAGTAGGGGGAGCCGGAGGCCTTAGCTCCTCTGGGAGTGGGGGCTACGGGGTTGCAGTGCAGAACTTGGCTGCTGGGGGGGCTTATGGCACCGGGTCCGGTGGAGGCATGCTATCAGCTATATACGGCGGTTCTCGAGGGGACTGCACCACCGGTGTTAGAAATGTGCATGTAACATCCGTCAGTTCTTCATCCAGAAAATGCCTCCACTGAAGCCCAGCTTTTGGGAAGGAATGAAGCCCACCTGTAGACAGCTGCACAAATCATTCCATTCGTGGCCAGTGGTAGCCATGTGCAAAAGTAACAGCCCTGCCCAACATACGATCTCTAGCAGAGAAGTTTCTGGTTTCTTGTGGATTGCTGTAGCTTGAGTTCAACGGCTCGGTAGCTATCTTTGGGAATTATTTTGGCTATGCAAGCAATCTCCCTCCATGGTTTCTCCTTTCCCCCCTTTTTCACCCCCTGGGTTTTCTTGCACAGGCTAAATTAGGACTCACTACATTTGGATCCAGAAATCCGCTCCCCCCCCCCTTGTTCTAGCAAAGCATTTCAGAAGGGGAAGCAATGGCTTCACTATCCAATATGAGATTGCAAAGCAGAATTTCTCTTTCCAATTCCATTGCACAGGAATGACATTTAGCTATATGCATATTTTACTCCGTTGGTTTTTGTTGACCCTGCTTTGCATGCATGCTCTCATCATACCAGAACACTCCCTTTGATATAAATTACAGTATTGTTGCAACTAGACCTGCAACGGATGTGGGGTCAAATTAATCCAAAATTGTTAGAAGCCAAATTTGAGGGTTGGGGGAAGTGTGGTGTGTTTACCTGCAGTTAACCTGTGCATCAGTACTCTGGTTTTGGTGAGAAGAATTGCGTTTCAACCTTCCTAAAATCTGTTTATGAAATTCAAAGAATACACCAGGAAATCTTATTATGTGAAATTCTGTTTCAGCTCTACTTGCAATAAAAATTAGTAACAATTAAGCACTTTTATTTGTTTTACCCACAGTTCAATGCATGCATTGCTATTTCACTTAAAGACTGGTTCAAAACATCTTGCGCTGTCTGTATCTACACAGTTGTAACATCACTGCCTACACTTTGCTTCTTGTCAAGAACTCAAAACCCTCCTCTGCATTTTAAATAAACTGCATGCATGCACCTGGCTTCTGTCTTACATAAGTATTTTCCACTCCCCTCTCTCTCTGAGAAAACAACAACATGTAACTAAACTTATATAGGCTAACTAGCTGACCCAGCCACGCCTTGCTGTGGCTGATTTGGTGAAATGCAAAAGTAAGATACAGTATGAAAGAGAAAGCGTATGTTTAAAGGTAAAGGGACCCCTGACCATTAGGTCCAGTCGTGTCCGACTCTGGGGTTGCGGCGCTCATCTATCTTTATTGGCCGAGAGCCGGTGTACAGCTTCCAGGTCATGTGGCCAGCATGACAAAGCCGCTTCTGGGGAACCAGAGCAGCGCAAGGAAACGCCGTTTACCTTCCCGCCGGAGCGGTACCTATTTATCTACTTGCACTTTGACGTGTTTTCGAACTGCTAGGTGGGCAAGAGCTGGGACCGAGCAATGGGAGCTCACTCCGTCGTGGGGATTCAAACCACCGACCTTCTGATCAGCAAGCCCTAGGCTCTGTGGTTTAACCCACAGCGCCACCCGTGCTACAGTGCAACAAAATGGAGACAAAAAATAAACCGGAACAGGATTTCAGCAGGAAGTAATGGGATATGCACACAGTAGAAATGGAGCAATATGGCCACTCCAGAACTTTTGAAGCAGCTAGTAATATCAAAAGTGGGGTCACCCATGACCCCCGATAGCATCATGAGCTCAAATAATAAAAAATGAACAATAAAAAGGGTGTCTGGAAGGGTCCATGGTTGCTTGAATGAGGCCTGGTCTACACATACAGAAGAATTAGCTTGTCTTGAGATGGTAAAATCCTACCCGATAGCTTAGTGGGGTGGAGGCAAAGATCCTAAATTCTGAGGCTGCTTTGGGAGAAATACTGGGATACAAATTGAATACATAAAGGTAAAGGTAAAGAAACCCCTAATGATTAGGTCCAGTCGTGTCCGACTCTGGGGTTGCGGCGCTCATCTCGCTTTATTGACCGAGAGCCGGCGTACAGCTTCCGGGTCATGTGGCCAGCATGACAAAGCCACTTCTGGCGAACCAGAGCAGTGCACAGAAATGCCGTTTACCTTCCCGCCGAAGCGGTACCTATTTAACTACTTGCACTTTGACGTGCTTTCGAACTGCTAGGTTGGCAGGAGCTGAGACTGAGCAACGGGAGCTCACTCCGTCGCGGGGATTCGAACTGCCGAGCTTCTGATCAGCAAGCCCTAGGCTCTGTGGTTTAACCCATAGCGCCACCTGGGTCCCTTAATTGAATACATACAGGAAAAGAATTGTCAGTGGGTTTTCTGTTTGTCTGTGAAATATTCTTCAACTTCAAAACGAAAACCCAATAGGTGTAAAACAAAAAATGGGGACATCTCATAAAAGAAAATTCACCGGCAGCCACTTTCTTTGAGCTACGTTCTGTGATGACGTATGCTTAGAAGGAAATCCTTTGCTTGATCTCCCTGCCTTGGGTACTTGTACTTATCCCATGAAATTACAGAGGCCATTGATCATGATTAATAGTAACAGCAACAACAAAACAGGTGGATGAACTTTCTTTCCCTCCCTTGGAAATTGCTTCATGCTATATAACTTAAGGCAGGCGGATTTCCTTGCCAAGCTTTTAGATATGCAGTTGCAGTAGAAGCATAAGCTGCAATGTGGCTAGTGATTTTCATCTGTAGAACATTTCTAACCAGCACACACACCCTGCCCAGTTCTGGCTTTTCCTAGAATAAAAAGGCCAAAGCAAGACTGAGCAACAGTTGAAGCTGGACATTACCCACCTTCTCAACCCAAGCCTGTACACATTGTTCAAATGCAATTTATTACTATCATAACCGTGCTACTGAAGTTGGCTGGGACAACTTGCCACTAGAACACTACTGATAACCCACCCATCCAAATACACAGCCCTTTAGCCATATTAAAGTGTTTGACAACCCCCCCCCCTAGTTTTGCTGTCCAGAATAGCAAAAGCAGACTTATAAAGTCCCTGGGGTCCTGCCCCACATTGCTGATTGGCTTAATAGACTGCCACTTGTGTAGGCCTCCTCTAATGGTTTAGGGCCATCACTCAGTGGCTGAACACATTATTTGCATGCCAAGGTTCCAAATTCAGCCCCTGTCATTTCCACCTAAAGGATTAGGTAGAGGAAGATGGCATGCTTTAACACAGGGGTAATCAACATGGTGCCCTCCATATGTTTTGAACTACAGTGGTACCTCTAGTTACGAACTTAATTTGTTCCGGAGGTCCGTTCTTAACCTGAAACTGTTCTTAACTAGAGGCGTGCTTTTGAAGAAGAGAAGAAGAAGAGTTTGGATTTTATATCCCGCTTTATCACTCCCCTTCAGGAGTCTCAAAGCGGCTAACATTCTCCTTTCCCTTCCTCCCCCACAACAAACACTCTGTGAGGTGAGTGGGGCTGAGAGACTTCAAAGAAATGTGACTAGCCCAAGGTCACCCAGCAGCTGCATGTGGAGGAGCGGGGAAGCGAACCTGGTTCACCAGATTACGAGTCTACCACTCTTAACCACTATACCACACTTTGCTTATGGGGCCTCTTGCTGCCGCTGCGCCACCGGCACATGATTTCTGTTCTCTTCCAGGTTAGTGGAGTTTGTAACCTGAAGCGTTTGTAACCTGAGGCATTTGTAACTCGAGGTACCACTGTACAACTTCCACCAACCCTGACCATTAGTTGTGACTCCATTGACAAAAATGTTACATCCAATTGGATTAAATGGCAGTGGATCAAACACAGGAACCACCTTCAGGGGGCTGTGGGTGCTTGGGCACCTGCAATAATATAATTGTGGGGGCTGGGCACCCACAAAGTCAATGAGAAAAGCCAGCAGGCACTGCCTCTAAGAGAGAAGCACTTCGCAGCCATCCAGCAAGGCACCCTTTTGGGTGGCAGGGGCTTGGACACAGTGGCAGAGTCTCTCTGCCTCTGCCTCTGAGTCTGAGCCTCTCCTCAGAGAAAAGGGCTGCGGAAAAGAGGAGGAAGTGGAGCCATTGCCACTGGCCGCCACGACACGAACGTGCAACATCACACGGACATGCCTGCATGTAGTACATGTGATGTCACACACACTACTGTTATGATTTTTGTCCAGCTGCAGCGAGGCCGGTCTGACTTTTGCCTGTCTCACTAAGGCGTGAGAAAGCTGCCTTATCTGTTTTCCTACATGGAATGTTTATGCTTCACTGTACTATTGTAATTCTAGCCTTTGTGCTCTCTCTTTTGGCTAGACCTGATGCCGGATGGACGCTTTATGCCAGCTCTGTCTTACTGAGATGGCAGCAGAGATTCTCTCTGCACTTTTCCTATAATAAATAGTTTAGCCTTAATCATGGCTTGTGTGTGTTGTTCTTCATGCTGGGGAACAATCACATATGACTGCGCCACCGGACTACTCCAGTAGCCGGGGATGTGCACACACGGCTTTGCTCTGGCTTTGGGGCAGTCTCACAAACTGCCCCAGGCGGGGTATTTGCTGACAACTACGTGTAGTTGTGTGTGTGATGTTACACATCCGTGTTGTGGCGGCTATTGGCAGTAGCTCCTTTTCCTCCTCCTTTCCGCAGCAGTGGGCACCCACAATCCTGAGGGCAGGATGGCACCCCGGGATCAAATAAAGCTGAATGACGATATCAAGAAGAACAGCATCCAAACCACATGAATGCCTGAAGTGCATTGCTGAAAGCAGGGGGTGCTTTTCAACACAAACCAAAAAGAACAGCATGAACAGTTTCGACTCATCCCTAATTATAGCAATGGAAATAGCTCCCTGATTCACATTCTGAAATGGGTTGGTAATAACCACAATAGCATCAAACAACAAAATTAGTGGGTGGGAAGATGGAAGCTCCACGGCGAATTATGTCCCTTGCCCAACCTTCTAGGCATGAGAGTAGTATAGGGGGACCAATCAAACTCTAGGGGTGGGGCATAAGCATTTGACAGGAAATAGTACCCTTATACTACTCATGAGTGTAGCAGAAAGATATCCCAACTGGTGCAATTCAGTGTGAACATAACCCTCTCATGTGAAGAGAGAAAGGTTAATTTCCACAAAGACAAATTTCATACTGTTGTAGAGTAAAGCGAGAGAAAAAAAATCCAAGATTTTATCTTCTGCTCCATGTTATTTATATTCACACACATACATGTGCAGATGCAGATATTTATGAAAAGGCTAGCCTAAGTAAACAATTGTCCTGTGGAAATGTCACTATAGACAGGCCTTAAGACCTTCATAGCACCAGTATTGGGCACAGCTTACCACTAAGATGAGGTACTAATGAAGGTTTGTAAACATCTGTGGTGAAACACCCCTGGGGCCCAGCAGCACTTGCTATCCTATTATAATTACAACTTAGCTTTCCATAAGTCTTCAGAAACACCTGCCGATTTTAAATCAGTTCCCCCCCACCTGGTGTCCTCCAGATGTTTTGGACTGCAACTCCCATCAGTCCCAGCCATGGGAAATCGGGTCCTCCATTAAAGAGGGCACGTGTTGCGGTGCGACCTGGCCACCTGACCCAGTGTTAGGGGTGGGTGATCCTGGAACAGCCACAACCCCTGATAGGTGGGTTCCGCGTTGCTGGGGTGCAATTTGACCAATGGGGTGCCTTAGAAAAGCAGCAACGTGGGACCTATAAAACCCATGCGAGGCTTACGAGCTTCCTCTTTGGGGCTATTGCATCGGAACACCCACCCACCTCTCCCTATATTTAAGGCTTGCGCTTGACCTTGCTATGCCGTCGTGTGTCGTCTGTCGTTGGGACAGGGTTGCATGTCGAGTTCCCCAGATCACCCCTCAAATAACTCATACAACACACAGTCAATTTTGGTTTTGGTTTTTGGCATAATTTGGCCACAACTTTATTAAATACAAACGATGTGAGTGGTTGCGTAGGCATCGGTTTAGACTATCTGCCCCACAGGGGACAGAACTGACGACTGTCAGTATTGGGAAAACACTTTGGGGAGAGGATAGGAGTCGGGGGTCTGACCCTCGCCTCTCCGCGAATGCTCCCAGGAGCTCTTGCGTGGCCCTGACCCCCGACCGGGGGATTCGGACAAAAGCATGGCGAGCCCCTGGATTCCTTTAACGAAATTCCCCGTGCAGCAGCAGCATTGGAGGGGCAGACACAGCCACACTTTTGCCCCTCCAGTAATGAACACACAGAAACCAATGCCTAACCGCCAACCTTACAAGTTGTGACTATTTGCTACGCAGTAGGCGAAAACCAGAAGGCACCAGCCAATCAGCCAACAGGGAAAATTCCTACCAGGCCCCTGCCCCAACAGCAGACGACCCCATGACAGGCATAGCAAGGTCAACGCAGAGGCCTAAATGAAAAATGGGAGGGAAAGGGCGGGAGATCTGTTGCATGCAGCAAGAGGAATGACACAGGGCGTGCCCAGCCATTTATACCCCTTGGACTGTCCATCAATAAATTGCAATATAGCAATCTCCCCAACAACAGGCTTGGCCCAATCGTAGCTGTGGCCATCTAAGCGATCCCACCCAACTCAGGAGGGATGACCTGCCGGCCCCCACCACAACACGTGCTCTCCCTGAAGGAGAACACGCTGTATGGTAGGAATTTCCCCCACTTGGCTGATTGGCTGGTGCCATTTGGGTTTCGCCTGCCGCGTAGCAAATCATCACAACTTGTAAGGTTGCGGCGGATAGGCTCTGGTTCAGGTGATAGGCGTGGCACGTGATGTGGCCACGCCTATGCAATGCAGCATATTCCGGTAAAGGAATCCAGGGACTCACTGGTTTGGCATTCCCCGAAAGGGGTTCGGCCCACGCCCGAGTCCAAGGGACATCAGGGCGGGTGAGTGGTGTTAACCTTCCACCAGCCGTCCCTGGTGTTCATCCTTGTCTGTCCTACGAATGTGGCTCTGGGACAGTTCTGCCTGCAAGGGTGCAGGGAGATAGTCAAACCAGAACCTATGCAACCACTCACTTGGTTATAATCAATAAAGTTTTTTCTTTTTTTTAATTTTTAAAAATAATCTTTATTATTTCAAATTCAGAATCTCACAAACACACACACACACAAACAAAACAAATATACAAGTCATTCATATTTTTTTAAAAAAGTCTTTATCCCGCCTCCCCCCACTCCCCCTCACTCATGTGCAATTTTACATATTCCATAGTCTACTATACACTTTAAGTTGTATTATTACATCTATTATCCTTATCCCATATAATATTTTCTTTCTTATTTCCCCTGCACGTTTTATTCTAAGTTTATCAGAATGTCAATTCCAGAACAAGAGTCAGACATATATTCTTTCATTCTTTCCTATTGCTTTATTATTTCTTGGTTGGAACGGCCTCTAATGTTTGCTGTTAATTTGGCCATTTCTACCATCTCGCCCATTTTAATTCTCCATTCCGAAATTGTTGGAATTCTATCCCCCTTCCAATTTTTTGCTATTAATAACCTCGCTGCCGCTGTGGCATATAGAAATAAATTAATATATTTTTTAGGGATTTCATCCGAGACTAAACCCAGTAAAAATCCTTCTGGTTTCTTTGCAAATGTGAATCTGAATATCTTTTTTAGCTCTTCGTATATTCCATTCCAAAAACCTTTCATGACCTTACATCCCCACCATAAATGGTAGAAGGTGCCCACCTCTTTCTTACATTTCCAGCACTGGTTGGATTGATTTTTATACATTTTTGACAACTTCTCTGGTGTTATATACCAACGGTACATCATTTTAAGCAAATTTTCTTTTATAGTTACACAGGCTGTAAAATGTAAATCCCTCCTCCATAGCTTCTCCCATTTCTCAAATTCAATTGATTGTAATCAATAAAGTTGTGGCCTAAATTTCTGCCAAAAACCAAACCAAATATCTGACTCCTGTGTGAATTTATTTTGGGGAAGGTAAAAGGTCTAAACACGCAATTGTAAAATGTTGTGTTATGAGGAAAGTTATCACGCCCCTTGTCCTTTATGAGGATCTTCCCTCACCCTTTCTTAACCTGACAGGGAAGGAGGCGCCATTTTGGGGTCTGCCTCAGGTGCCAAAATGTATTGGGCTGGCCTTGCCTAATGCCATGTGCCCTATACTTAACAAAAAACTATTTGTTGTATGTGTTTGGAAAGGGATGGGCCAAAATGTCCTGGAAGTTGCAAGTTCAGAAGGAATCCTTTGCACTGGTTAGTGTCCAGAAAAGTGTATGTATGTCTAACAGAGAATGGCAGACAAGGTTAAAGAGATGGAGGCTAATATCCACAAGTGAAAATGCTTTCCTTCAATTGCTTTGGAAACCAAGGTGGCAGAAGTGACCTTTCATCGAAGGAAGTTGTGGGGCTAAACTCAAGAAGGGATCTGGCTCAGGAAGGCAAATTGTATGTACTTTCTTCCAGCTATGACTAAAACACTTTGTTTATACTCTCCAGCTCAGGTACTTCCATCAACCTGCAAATACAAATTAGGGAGAATAGCTTCTGAAACTATTAATTAGGTAGTTACAGTAGCTATTCTCCTGATATTATATCAGTTGCTGGCGTGTGTTGAATTTGCACTTGATACTGGAGTGTGTCTGTCAGATGTGCATCTGTCCGACTGAGAAATCAGATCAAATAATCAAATGCTAAAATTGCCAGTATTAAAAGTGAAAGATGCTGAGTGATGAAAGGGTGGGGTGGGGAATCCTAGCATTTAATGCTAAAATATTTGCAGGGACACTGTTCTGAAGCTCACAGTCTTGATCCAAACCTGTGCAGTGCTCCAGTCTACACATAAGAAGCTGCCTTTTACTGAGTCCATCTAACTCAGTATTGCCAGTGATGGCCAAACTTGGTCCTCCAGCTGTTTTGGGACTACAACTCCCATCATCCCTAGCTAACGGGACCAGTGGTCAGGGATGATGGGAATTGTAGTCCCAAAACAGCTGGAGGGCCAAGTTTGGCCATCAGTGGCCTACACGGACTGGGAACAACTCTCCAGGGGTTCAGAGGAGTCCCATCTGGAGACCTCGGAGATTGAACCTGGCTGGCGCCTTCTGCATGCAAAGCATGCGCTTGCCCACTGAGCAAATTGAGTACTATAATAATAATAATAATAATTTATTATTTGTACCCCGCCCATCTGGCCGGGTCTCCCCAGCCACTGTGGGCAGCTTCCAACAAATATCAAAATACATTAAAATACATTACTATGTCCTCTGCCATCTGTACAAAGCACCCCGACACAAAATACAAAACCTTGCCCAGTATTTTGCTGCAATCTAAACCACAGAGCCTAGGGCTTGCGGTTCGAATCCCCGCGATGGGGTGAGCTCCCGTTGTTCGGTCCCAGCTCCTGCCAACCTAGCAGATCGAAAGCACGTCAAAGTGCAAGTAGATAAATAGGTACTGCTCCGGCGGGAAGGTAAACAGCGTTTCCGTGCGCTGCTCTGGTTCACCAGAAGCGGCTTAGTCATGCTGGCCACATAACCCAGAAGCTGTCTGCGGATAAACATCAGCTCCCTCAGCCATTAAAGCGAAATGAGCGCCGCAACCCCAGAGTCATCTGTGACTGGACCTAATGGTCAGGGGTACCTTTACCTTTACCTTATGGATCACAGCGCCACCGGGCAAAGGCATTTACTGGGCATGGAACGAGGCTTTTTTACAGTAGTATTTATTTTCCACCCTAACCTAAAATATTAGGGTGTCAGGGACTGGAATCAAGAGGTAGAAGAATGGTGGAGATCACACACACCCTTCTCCTGTAGCTGACAGGGAGGAGGGAGGCCAGTTTGAATTACAGCCGAGCTATGAGGGAGATAACAAGGCAGCGACTGGTGCCCTGCCAAGTTACAAAGTGATAGAAGAAGCATGGAGGTAGATAGCCCAGCCAGTGGTCACTTCATTAGACAGCATAGATGACCCGCTGTCTCCTAGAACACAACATTAGTTAAGGGTGCAAGAGCAATGAACACAGAGACATTTTACCATGGGGGGCCTCCATAGGCTCAGGTGCTGTTAGGGAAGAGGGAAGGTGGAGTGGGAGCCAGAGTGAGCAACTTCATTATGGACGAATGACCGGAATTCTTTGTCTTTTACCACGATGACTGAATAAATCATTCGTAATAACTTTCTTGTTTCCTCCCTGCCTCTTGGTGCCATCGGGGGGAGGGAGGGGATTCCTCAAGCCCAACATAGGGTGGTGTTATTGTTTTATATGTCTTGTTGGTGTTATGATTTCCCCTCTCTCTGTTGGTGTGTAAAAAAGTTAAAGGAAAGGACCCCTAAACGGTTAAGTTCAGTCAAAGGCGACTATGGGGTTGTGGCACTCATCTCGCTTTCAGGCCGAGGGAGCTGGCGTTTGTCCACAGACACTTTCTGGGTCATGTGGCCAGCATGACTAAACCACTTCTGGTGCAAGGGGACACCATGACAGAAACCAAAGCACATGGAAATGCTGTTTACCTTCCCGCCACAGTGGTACCTATCTATCTACTTGCACTGGCATGTTTTCGAACTGCTAGGTTGGCAGAAGCTGGGAGAGAGCAACAGGAGCTCACCCCGTTGCAGGGATTCGAGCCACTGACCTTCCGATCGGCAAGCCCAAGAGGCTCAGTGGTTTAGACCAAAGCGCCACCTGGGTCCCTGTATGTTTACTTACACCTTATCTCATTGTCTATATCAACAACTGAAAAGTGAGGAGTATGTCAGTAACTGGCAGAAAACAATGGCAAAAAAGCCACCTCTATTGGTCTGTCACCCACCCAACTCTATTGCCTGGGTTATGAAGGTGCCCTAAAGACTTTAAAGCAAAGACTCTGGGACATTACACACAGTGACTAGCGACATCGATCACACGCAGTCTGCAGTCCGCTGGCAGTAGGAGTGCAATATGGGCATGCCTTTAAGTTAACATCTTATATTAAAAATCTGACAGTTCCAAATTCCAAGGTCTTCCAAGACAGTTCCAACGTCTTTCCTTCTGCAGTGTTGGATGGCAGATTGAGAGGAGTTCCATACCAGGACGGACTATGCTCATGTGCCCAAGACATTGACTCTATAAAACATATTTTGCTGCACTGTGTGAAATTCGAGCAAGCCAGGGCTGAACTGATATTACCTTTGCTAGTACCTTTCCCGGGAAAATCAGAGGCTTACTATGTCAGGTTCCTACTGGAAGACCGGACAAATGACAGAACATTAGCAGTGGCGAAGTTTCTATTGGTGGTTGCAAGAACCAATGATCCCTATTCCTAAGTCTGAACAAAATGCTTGTGTAACCTGAAGGCGGGCTGTCGAAATTGTGTATTGTTTTGTAATGAATTGTTGGGGCTCTGGACCATAATAAAGATTTGATTGATTAGACCACAGTACCGCCCACGTATTTTATGAATCATAGTGTACTGCCACAGATAAAGGGTGGGATATAAATTAGAGAGATTCACAGATGTTCTGCACACATAGCAGAGCATCCCCACTGCATTCATCATGTAGTATCCTTCAACTCGTAGGGCAGACCTTGCACACATAGTGCTCACTGGAGGGCCACCATGCAGAATGAAGCCACTGGCCCTGGTGATCCAGCTTCATGCAAGCACCGTAGCAATTGCTGTGCATGGGTAAAAAAAAGGTAAAGGGACCCCTGACTGTTAAGTCCAGCCGCGAACAACTCTGGGGTTGCAGCACTCATCTCGCTTTACTGGCCGAGGGCGTAGGCAGCCCTGCCCTGATTGGCAATCATGCCAGTTAGCTCTTTGGGGTAGGGAAAATAGGAAAAGTGACCTGCAAAACACAGCTCCTCCACTTCACCAGATTATCCGCCCTCTTGCTCATGATCTGAAGAGGGCTATGCATGTCTGGCCTTGGCAGCTGGACAAGGTCAGGAACTGTTTGTATAGTGTCATTTTTCTTTAACCAGCTATAACCACAGTGCAGAACAATAGTAGTTACTGTCTAATCTGACGCTTGAAGGACGACTTCACAAATTACATCCACCTTTCTTTAAGTACACACCTAAAAATGTAAAGTATGATCACAACAAATACATGTTTGCAAACAGCAAAACTGTACAGAAACACTCTCCATGGAGGTTCCACTGTCTGTAACGTCTTGCGGAGTATACAGTCCATGGAAAACCCAGGTTTGCCTTTGCACCAGGCAAGTGATGCTCCTTAGTTGTGAATGGGTGGTTCGAAGGGGACCATCACCTGAAAAGGAAGAGGGATGCGGCCAAGCTATTTGCATGAACATTTGTATGTCAGTGTCAAGTGTCAAGTTTCCCCCAAGCATTTTAATTAACATTCCTTCTTCCCCTGTCCCTTCAGCAGGGGGTAAATTACTTGTTTACAGTACTTCAAAGGGTCATCGTAAACATTAATTCATATTTGCTTCGTATATTGAAGGTGCTAAGTGTCAAAAGAAATATATTATTATAATAATTAACATGTGTCGCTTAAAAGAGCATCAGTCACAGAGCACACATTCATTCATAACCACCTGCATTCATCTTTCTCTCCACAGCTACTCCTTCATCTATTTTATGAAAGTATCTAAAATCCTTGTCATTGTATTTGAATCACACACACAAATACATATATTGTTTGTGTGTCGGGGAAACCAAATTTGCTAATGTTTACTTTTGAAGATCATTTCTTCAATGCAACTTAATTGCAATAGATTCAACAACAATTTCTTCATGTTGGTGAGAATGACCAAACTTCAGGTTACCATCACCTGCACCACTTGCAGGTTTTGGGTCTGTAAGGTACAATAGTTTTGTGTGCCAAGGCCCCGTGAGCCAGTTGCGATGAAATAACCAGACAAGACAGCAGAATCTAGGTTTTGGAGTTCAAAGAGGCCACAACGTTGTTGGGCAGGTATTGGGCGAAGCCTCCCTGTCTGCTGGGAGTGTATCTAAGGGTAAACCACAACATGGGAGCCCCTATGACCTACATCAAATACAGGTACCCCCCAAGGGGTCCCCACTGGAGGAGTTCTATGGCCCCAGTCTCCGTCTTGGCATCGGACAGAAGAAGAAGAAGAGTTTGAATTTTATATCCCGCTTTATCCGAAGGAGTCTCAAAGTGGCTCACATTCTCCTTTCCCTTCCTCCCCCACAACAAACACTCTGTGAGGTGAGTGGGGCTGAGAGACTTCAGAGAAGTGTGACTAGCCCAAGGTCACCCAGCAGCTGCAAGTAGAGGAGCGGAGATGCGAATCCGGTTCACCAGATTTCGAGTCTACCGCTCTTAACCACTTCTCCACATTGGCTCCACAGAAGCAACTCCTCAAGGATCTCTTAACCAAGGAGGGGCAGGCAGAGGCTGCAACCTCCCCTCCAGCCAAGACTAAGGCTTACCCAATGCCTAACCTCACAAAGTTGTGATGATTGTTATGAGGTAGACCAGGGGTCAGCAAAGTTTTTGTGGCATGGGCCGGTTCACGGTCCCGCAGACACCGCAGTGGGTTGGAGTGTGTGTGTGTGTGCACACATGCACAAACGCTATTTCTGGCACTCCTTCTGGTGCAGAGGAGGCGTGTGCAGCTTCCCATTGGCTGCAGGAGATTCCTGCAGCCAATGGGAAGCCGGCCAACGTTGCGGAAGGCAGTCCCCCCTCTGCCCGGCACACAGGAGCCAACCGAGCGGGCGGCGCGAGTCCATGGGTCGGTTAAACGACCCCCATGGGCCACTGGTTGCCGATCCCTGAGGTAGACAAAAACCAAATGGCTGGTGCCAATTCCAGCCAGCTGCCAGCGGCCAGGCCGCAATGCCACCTGACCACTTAAGGAAAGCGGACTTAACAGACAGGAAAATACCATTTCAAGGGTCATTCTTCAAAATACAATTACAATGACTTCCGGCTGAATGCCGGGACTGCTGGCTGCGGGGAATGCCGCTCCGACGTTCCCCGGCTCGGCGGGGGGTTAGGGAGAGTGAAATCAGCGTTTCGCTCCCCGATAAACCCCGGGAGGGGTGTCCCAGGGGCTGTTGTGGTCTGACGGTCGGCTCCGCGAAGTTCCCTCGCGCCTAGGCGGCTCGGAAGAGCCGCTGGCTGAGAGCGAGGTTGAATGGAGTCCTACGGACCCATCCCCCCTGCCGGGTGAAGCTGTGTGTCCAGCAGCCTCTGAGCATTTGGTTCCTCCAAAAAGGAATTCGAAACATTGGATTATGCCTCAAAATCGTGAGTAAAAAGGACATTTGGATTTAATTGGTAAAGCATTGAGGGGGTTAAAAGCGGAGGTCACCCCCCCTTTGATCTTGGAACAATGGGAAGCAGTGAAAGTTTCAGCCAAGCTGAGTGAAAGAGGAAGTGAAAGGAAACTTCTGTAACCAGGACGTTTTCTTGGCAATTTGTTACAATTTATTGAGGATGGAAAAAAGTTCCCCTATTCCCATGATTCAGGGGGAAGGGCATTGAAAAACTTTTAAAAATTCTGGATTGTATATATTATAGGCTGATAAAAAGTGGTTGTTGTGATTCTGATCCCGGAAATGACGGAATTGTCGGAGCAGCAGATGAAATCAATTCTATTTTTACTTCAAGACTGTCTGCGTACGCTCAGACAACACGGCATAGGGACAAACAACTTTCCAAATGAAGATGGCACTGAGCCAGAAACACCAGATGTTCAGCAGCCGGAAAACAACCAAGCAGCCCATTCTATCGACTACAAATCGGAAGGAGTATTATCCCACAAAAAGAAAGTAAAAAAACGACGTAAGATAAAGAACATCTCGGTCGCAAAAATAAATGGTCGGAAAAATAACTCTGAGGGCCGAAGGAATAGACATTTGGAGAAGCAGAAATCAGCAAGGAAAATTCCAAAGGACTTAAAGTTCACACATGGAGTAAAACTGGCCCGAAGAGGAAGTTATGACTGGAGTTGGCGCAAGTACAGAGACAAGAGAAGACAAGCTCTTCTGGGGCAGAAAGTGATGTGGGGTTTGTGTGTGCCACGAGAGGGAGTGGGCTGAAAATGAGGAGACCTTAACTGGGTTATTTTTCTGGTTGCAAGAAGAATGGTTTATTGACAATGACGTCTGACACAGGGATTACTTATGATGAATGATTTTGAAAAATGATTTTTTATGTTAAGGAAAGCAGGGCCAAAAACCTTGGATTTAATGGGAGGTAGGGGAGGAAAATAATGATAGGGGGGAAAAAGGTTAATATGTATAAATGTTTGATAAGAAGATGAATGTAGAATGGTGCAGAATTGTTAGCAGGCTTGGGCAGTAAAGTTAAGGAAATAATTAAAGTTATTTATGGTTCTGTACTATGGTAAATATGAAGGAATATTAATCTGCTAAAGATGATATGAATTAAAAACCAATTAGAAGGGGAGATGGGGAAGTCAACGGAAAGATGATATGCAAAATGATTGAATCTGACCTCGGAATGAGGACAGGCAAAGCTTGCTACTAAAATACAGAATGGTTAAATGTACTATGTTTTTTTATGTATACCCCCTTGTGAGAGGGGGGATGGATATTAATTTCCCTCGGTGAGAGAGGGGAAGCATGAAAATTTAACCAATGTCTATGTTTGGAGCTAAAAAATTGTAAAACTAATAAAAATTATTTAAAAAAAACAAAATACAAAATACAATTACAAATAAATGAAAGTACGGCTGCTACAGTAATCTGCAATGTTTGAGTTCTGATATTTTTTGGGGGGGGGGAGTGGGAGGTGTTAGTAGCTGGATGCACTAATTCTTGAAAATGCTGGGCAGAGGGAGGGCGAAAAACAGATATAATTTGATGTGGGTCATCTCAAGCAAGCTTGCTGAATTGTGGAGGAAGGGTGGAAAATGCTTCATTGAAACTGACCACCTTTCCTATACAAGTGAAATAAATAAGGAATTTAAAATTTCATGTACGTTTCACCTCATTTCTTCTTACTTGCTACCAAGATAAGCAGGTGATGGAAACCTGTCAGTTTCACCTGTGTGCTTGCCATTGTTTATACACAACTGAATAACACACACAACTGTCAGTAAAGGGGAAATACTTAGGGGAGAGAAAAAAGAGAGGTCTGGGGTCAGACCCAATGTCTCTCCCCAAATGTTCCCAGGGGCTCTTGCGTGGCCCTGGCCCCCCACCGGAGGATATAGACAAAAGCATGATGAGCCCCTGGATTCCTTTAATGGAATTTGCCGCGCAGCAGCATTGGAGGGGCAGGCACAGCCAATCTTTACCCCTCCACCAACGAACACAATAACCAATGCCTAACCGCCAACCTTACAAGTTGTGACTATTTGCTACGCAGTAGGCGAAATCCAGGTGGCACCAGCCAATCAGCCAACTGGAAAAATTCCTACCAGGCCCCTGCCCCAACAGCAGACGACCCCATGACAGGCATAGCAAGGTCAACACAGAGGCCTAATAAAAGGGAGAGGAAGGGCGGGAGATCCGTTGCACGCAGCAAAGAGGAACATCACAGGGCGTGCCAAGGGTTATATACCTGCTGGGCTGTCCATCACAAATTGCAACAATTAAATCTCCCCAACAACAACCCAGGACCCAATCGGAGCTGTGACCATCTATCCGATCCCGCCCAGCACCAGAGGGGTGATTTGCCGGCCCCCACCGCAACACGTGCTCTCCATGAAGGAGAACACGCTTTATGAAAAATTATACATGCAGAGGTTGTTCAGAAAAGTAAGGGGAATCTGGGGCACTTTGTGTGTTTTTCTATGGCTATCTAAAAATGAAAGGGAGAAAATAAAGTTCTGTAGAAATAAAGGTGCTGTTTTCACACAGTTCTACACCTGATCCATTTAGGCCATTTAATAACACACAAAACCAGGCTTCAGTGCTTGAATCCTGTATGAATGATTCTCCCCCAAAGCAGCTATCAGGGCTGTGTCTTTGCAGCCAGTGTGGCATAGTGGTCACCTTGTAAGGCTACGACCTGGGAGACCAGAGTTCAAATCCCCACTCAGCAATGAAGTTGCCACTGGGTGGCTTTGGGCCACTCACTGTCTCTCAGCCTAACCAATCACACAGAGTTGCTGCAAGGGTAAAATCGTGATAGCACAGGTTAGAAGTTTCTGAAGGTGAGTGCTGGGTTTGAATCCCCCTGTTGTTCCCTCTCTACCAAAAAACTGATTGGCACTGGCACAAATGCTACTTGTTCAACAAGATTTTGTGTGCATAGCCCTACCTGCTCTCCTTGTGGATATAGAAATGGGACCACTGGATATATTCTTTAGACTAATTAATACCTACAAAATATTCAGTCAGGTGGATTCTATTTTGTGTATTGGCAGTAGATAGCTTCCACTCTGTATTTTCCAAATCTTCCAATCATGGAGGTCCATACCTCAGTGGAAGACCATTTGCTTTGCATGCAGAGGGTCCCAGTTTCAATCCCTGGTGTCTGCAGGCAAGGATGGAGATGTTCCTTGTCTGAAACCCTTGAGAGCTGCTGCCAGTCAATGAGCTAGATGGAACAATAAAAGGTAAAGGGATCCCTGACTATTAGGTCCAGTTGTGGACAACTCTGGGGTTGCGGCGCTCATCACGCATTATTGGCCGAGGGAGCCGGCGTACAGATTCCACGTCATGTGGCCAGCATGACTAAGCAGCTTCTGGCGAACCTGAGCAGCACATGGAAATGCCGTCTACCTTCCTGCCGGAGCGGTACCTATTGATCTACTTGCACTTTGATGTGCTTTCGAACTGCTAGGTGGGCAGCAGCTGGGACCGAGCGACGGGAGCTCACCCCGTCGTGGGGATTCGAACCGCCAACCTTCTGATCGGCAAGCCCTAGGCTTAGTGGTTTAACCCACAGTGCCACCCGCGTCCCAGTTGGAACAATGGTCCAACACAATTCACATGCTTAACAAATCCAGTTTACTTGTATTGGGGAAGTGAGTGCATATACTTTCCCTCCATATCACACATGGGTCACATAGAAGTATGTGACCCATGGAGTTCCTGAACGCAGAGGGACCCAATTTGTGCACCTCCACAGTGCTTTTGATGGTGTGAGTCATGCAAATCCAGTTTGCCCATGTGCAAGCTTTTGTGGAGAGTGCCCACATCACACAATGCACACATGGGCCGGTCCCCCCCCCCACATAAAGAGCATGTCAGCTGAGCATGTTCATCAACCCAACAAATTAATGTAAAAGCTACAGGGAACCAGGCAGAGGGCCTTCTCGGTAGTGATGCCCGCCCTGTGGAACGCCCTCCCAGCGGAGGGTAAAGTGATAAACAACTATCCTACATTCAGAAAATACCTGAAGGCAGCCCTATTTAGGGAAGTTTTTAACCTGTGATATTTTAATGTATTTTAATATCTGTTGGAGGCCGCCCAGAGTGGCTGGGGAGACCCAGCCAGATGGGCGGGGTATAAATAAAAAAATAAAATGATCACACACACCATTTGAATGCCAATGCCCATCAACTTTGGGAGGGGGGCACCTCCCTCAAATATTTTATGGGAGGCATAGGAGTTGGCTCCTATGGCAGTTGGCAATTGTCACAGTCCAGTCTACCCATTTAACAATGGCGAGCGCAACATCACAGATGCAAACTTGGAGATCGGCATTCAAAACCAAGGTAGGAAGAAGGCAGCATTTTAGATTCTTGCAGTGCCTTTGCCCTCAAGGAATTTCACTTGTATCATGCTAATTCTGACAAAAGAGTAGCCAATCAGTTCATAAAGGAAAACATCTCCCAAATCAAAATTTGCCAACAGGGCATTTTAAAAAGTGTTTCCTGTGCCGCACTGTTTACTGTTTGCCTAGCACTTTTTAACTTCGTCCTTTAGCCTGTGGAGGTCAATGTCTTGCTGCCAGGCAAGGCAAACCCCGTAATATCCTAAATTACCACTGCAAATTTCAGAAGATCTGCCTGACTAATCTGCTGCATATAAGGAGTAGCTCTAGGTCTTGCGTCAAAGGAGCTCCTTCTGCCGCTCTCCTTCTGTGCACCCCCTTGTCCTTTGAGTCCTTCTCAGACGGAGCCAACATTATGAGCCAACAGTTCTGCACCTCTTCTCGAAGATGTTTTACCTCTGCCTCCTCTGATGGAGGCAGCGGAGGAATCAGAATCAGCGAGGCATCCACCTGCCAACCTTTTGTCACCACCTGCCTGGCAGGAAGGGGAAACACCAGCAAAAGTTTCCATAACTTTGGCGGAAGACATCAGATTTCTTGCTATGTGGGCCACGAGAGAAGGAGCTATGGAAACGATACGGAAGCAGGGCAAGTGGTGGGCCACAGCATACTTGCAAGGGGTTTTGGCCATAGAAGCACAACAAGCCCTTCTGCCAGCTGTAGAAGCGATAGGATCCGCGAGGTTTCCATTAACAAGCATCTCTTGGAACCTCTCTGCCTGGGGGTCGATCCGCATGACCATCAAGTAAAAGCACAGGAGAAGGAGCAAATAAAGGACCTCAACAATCAGTTTGCTTGCTTCATTGATAAGGTGAGATGATTCCATTAACGATGGTGGGGGTGATCCCAGACCGAAGGGAGTGCACACATGTGGCTGAACATTCAGATATTTCAGGGGTGGCCAACTCCGAAAAGACTGTGATCTACTCAGAGAGTTAAAAGCTGGCAGTGATCTACCCTCTTTTTTGGGGTTCAGGTCAAAGTTGTTGAGCTTTTTAGGAAGGAGAAAGGCCCATTTTGGGGGGGTCTGGGTCAAAGTTGTTGAATTTTTACAGGGAGTAGGTAAAATCTTGAGCTTTTCTTAGAGGAGCCACAGTTGTTCAGCTTCTTTGGGGGGAGCCAATGATCTACAAGTGATCTACCGCAGATGTCCAGTGATCTACTGGTAGATCACGATCTACCTGTTGGACATGCCTGAGATATTTGAAGCAGAGTTAGAGTTCTAATTAATTTTGCCGCCACATTAAGTGATATGTTTGCAGAGAGCAAATTTTGAATCATACCTGGAGACTTTGAAGGATAAGGCCTGATTCACACCTGTACACTTGATAGCAGAATGTGTGAATTGACTCACTTGAAATGTGCTGTGTTTGTGGATGATCGTGTGCTAAAAGTTCTAAAAGTCTACTCCTTGGTAGACTGCAGCATACCCAGCAGCCTTGAAATTTGGTTTCAAGGTTTCTTGGGACAGAGCTGTCCAGTGGTAAATAAAAAAATATGTAAGCACAATGTCATTTTTCAGCATAGCCACACTACAAACTCATATGGGAGGGGGGGTTATTGGTTTGTTTTTGTTTTATTATGTATTTTATGTTCTCATTTTGTATTTTTATGTTGTGAACCACCCTGTGATCTTTGAATGAAGGATGGTATGCAAATTTAATGCTAGTAGTTGTAGTAGTAGTACAACCTCTGTGACAGCCCGTTCACAGTTGGTTAGAACATGGTGTTCAGTTGGTTGGAACATGGTGCTAATAATGCCAAGGTTGCAGGTTTGATCCCCATGTGGGACAGTTGCATATTCTTCATTGCAAGGAATTGGACTAGGTGACCCTCAGGGTCCCTTCCAACTCTACAGTTCTATGATTCTATGATCACACCCCAACATGAAGAGGGTGGGTAGCTTTTTTAAGCCCACAGCTTTTCCCTTCATGGCTAACTGTGGCATGGGAGAGCAATTTTGATCTGGTTCGAGGCTGTAGTGCAAGCAGAAATGGGTAGACAGTGTACTTTATTCAATATACAGTGGACACAGGAAAATACAGGCCTTTTTTGTGGTGGCTCCTCGCTTGTGGAATGCTCTCCCCAGGGAGGCTTGCCTGGCACCTTTGTTACATTTATTTCGGCGCCAGGCAAAATAATTCTTCTTCTCCCAGACTTTTGGCTAATTAAACAATCTATGGTCTTTTAAACGGTGGGGTAGGGATACTGTTTTTGTTTGTTACTATGTTACATATTTTTTGTGGGTTTGTATATTTTAAATTTCCATGTGATCCTCAGATGAAGGGCAGTATAGAAATTTTAACAACACCATAGGGGGTGAGAAGGGTGTGGCTGAGGTGTTTTCATTATCAGCTATGAAAAATGGATTAGAGCACACTTAGAACCATAATGTAAGATTTCGATTATATATGTGAGATATATCATTTGAATCATTTCCATAACGGCTTTGTGGTTATAGGTTATACAGTGGTACCTCTGGTTAAGTACTTAATTCGTTCCAAAGGTCCGTTCTTCACCTGAAACTGTTCTTAACCTGAAGCACCACATTAGCTAATGGGGCCTCCCGCTGCCGCTACGCTGACAGAGCACAATTTCTGTTCTTAACCTGAAGCAAAGCTCTTAACCCGAAGCATTATTTCTGGGTTAGCGGAGTTCTTAACCTGAAGCGTATTGTCAGGTTCCCTTATCGGTTGCTCAATAGTAAAGACCAAGTTCTTCTTGTCTTTATGTCATTTTATTTGCGCAAAGTATGTACAGTGCAGAGTTCAGTCCAAACATAACCGCCTAGTCACTAGCGGAATCCGGAAGTGCCCCCCTCCTGTTTTGGCACCAACACTAGAGTCTCGGCACTCTAAATTGGCGCCTTCTCCTCCTATGTAAAGCAGATGCCGGAAACGACGTCTCTCTCTCTGAGCGAGTCTGCTGGGTGGTGCCAGGTCTCTCTGCCTGCTCCTGGAGACCTCTCACTCCCAATAACTGTTCCTCCACTGAAGAGGGGCTGGCAGACTCGCTCTGAGATGAATCCACCGTCAACACAGGCTGAGGCTCTCTGTACTCACTCAGTGCCAGACTGGCAGGGGTGGGCACATCCCTGACACGTATGTAACCTGAAGCGTATGTAACATGAGGTACCACTATTTTGTATTTAAAAACAACAACCAAGCATTTATTCAGCACCTAAAGGTGTATCGCGTAGCAGCAAAATGCAGCCTCATTCATGCATTTATTTGCTATCAAAAGTTGCAACAGCTTCACCGCAACTGGCCTTTTATTTTCTTGCTTGGATTTCAGGTCAGATCCTTGGAACAAAAGAACCAGGTGCTGGTCACCAAATGGAAGCTGCTGCAGAACCAGACAGTTCCCACCGTTCGGAAAGATCTCAAGCCTTTATGTGAAAATTTCCTCAGTAAGCTGAGGAAAAAACTGGACGGCTTATTGTGCGAGAAGCAGAAGCTGGAAAACCAACAAAAAACAACAAACAGCATGGTTGAGGAGAACCGATGCAAGTAAGTTAACCTCTCTAGGCAGAGCCCATGTTCACAGCCTGTTCCTTACACTTAGTGAGCCAAGAGTGGTGGCAGACCTTACATGGCTTGACCTCCGCAGAACTAGGAGTGGGGTGGGAGGAATGCTTTCACTTTGCATTTTAAGGTGAGCCTGTCTAATTTGTGCATCCCAAAACTGTGGGAATGTTTAGGGATGTGGGAGAGGATATATTGTCTAGGATATCCTATCCCAACTTGTGTTTACAAGTTCTATAATATCTGCAGTTAACATTCCCCTTTTAAACACACACACAGCAGACAGCTTGCACAGACTCGCTAGAATCTCTAGAAATATTGTCCTGGTACTTTCCCCTTTTTAATCCCTCCTAAATAAGACACTGCACAGTCTTCAGTAAAGTATAAAACGTTTACTCACAAGAAATCATCTGTTCACACAAAGGATCCCAGAGGCAGACTTAAAAGTTACTAAACAGTATACATGAGAAGACTATCTCCTTATGGGAGAAAAGCCCTTTTTCTTACATCTTAGCTTGAAGCAAAGAGTGCATCTTAGCGATCCTGTTACTTTGATCGCGTCATCAGAAAAAGGAGAAAGAGAAGACAGAAGAGGCAAAAATGGAGGCCCGGCCTGTGGTTCTTCTTCTCTAACCAGGAGAGGCTGCACCATCTCAAGTTACATACAAGAAGTTTTGTCTCAGTCCAGGAAGGCGGGAAGTTCCGGCTGGAGGACTGAGACAACCTTCATGTCTACTCTAGCAAATGTTGTGTTTGACTGCACCTGATTCTTACATCCCACAAAAACAACAGATGAACTGGGGAGAGGGGGGTTTAAATCCCCACTCAGCCATTAAGCTCGCTGGGTGGCCCTGGGCCAGTCACTACCTTTCAGGGTTGTTAAAGGGATTAAACAACCTACGTCAAAGTGCAGGTAGATAAATAGGTACCGCTCTGGCGGGAAGGTAAACGGTGTTTCCATGCGCTGCTCTGGTTCGCCAGAAGCGGCTTAGTCATGCTGGCCACATGACCCGGAAGCTGTCTGCGGACAAACGCCGGCTCCCTCAGCCAGTAAAGCGAGATGAGCGCCACAACCCCAGAGTCGTCCGCGACTGGACCTAATGGTCAGGGGTACCTTTACCTTTACAGGGATTAAATGAGAGGGAGAACTTTGAGCTACTTGGAGAAATAGTGGGACAAGAATGCAATAAAATAACATAAGTAGAATGTTGCTTTCTCTCCATTCCTAGCCAGAACTAGATGTTATGGCTGAAAACAACAGTCCCACATCTCTTACCTGTGTGGTGTAGTGGTTAAGAGTGGTAGACTCGTAATCCGGTGAACTGGGTTCACGTCTCAGCTTCTCCACATGCAGCTGCTGGGTGACCTTGGGCTAGTCACACTTCTTTGGAGTCTCTCAGCCCCACTCACCTCACAGAGTGTTTGTTGTGGGGGAGGAAGGGAAAGGAGAATGTGAGCCGCTTTGAGACTCCTTCGGGTAGTGATAAAGCGGGATATCAAATCCAAACTCTTCTTCTCTCCAGTCACATGAAATTAAACATGTGACATGAGGACCCTGTGATCACCTCCCACTCCCTATTCCAAACCAATGGCTGCTTCCTATGAACCGCCAGGAATTTGCCACATGATAACATCATGCCATTTTTTCCCAACACGGCATGGAATACCCATGTGAAGTGGGCTTCGATTATTGAAGGAACAGCGAGGCCATGCCACTAGCTTAGTTTCTGATATTGCCTGGCTCTGTGGAAAACCTGCTGGTTGTTTGCTCTGATGCAGAATAGAATAGAATAGAATATATTTTATTGTCATTGTCCCCTTTGGGGACAATGAAATTACTCGGCTGCTCCATCCACCCAGATAGGGCACTCCACGCAAAATCAAAACAACTACAAAAACACTGATTAAAACCATACAGTATGATACAGCATAACAGGTAAGATTAGATGACTTTCAAAGTCCAGGCTTCCCATTCAAGGCTGAGATCGCTCTGGAGAAGAAGCTGTTCCTAAGACGGCTTGTTCTTGTCCTCATCGTCCTGTATCTCTGTCCCGATGGCAAGAGCTCGGCGAGATGGTAAAACCACATTCAGTGGTAAAATGTGGGGTTTTTCCTGGGGGAAAGCATTGGGACAAGGTCTGACACTGACCTGGAAAGCCCAGACCTGTGCCTAGAAACATGGCACAAAAGGAAAGGTGGATGAGGTCTCAGAGCTGGAAAAGTGGCATAGCTCCTTCAATGAATGGCACTACCTTCATGTTGTTAACAGGTGAAGGTGGCTTAAGCGTTGCTGGAAAGTAGGGGAGAGAATGGGATGTGGCATTTTCAGTTTGGGCAACAGCCCTTCACCTGCCATTTAACATCTAAAGCATGTCAGAAGCCAGGCTGAAACCTACCATGGCTTCAACCTTCCCTCTCCATAGTGCCACCCAAGGCATTTGTACTTTTGCAAGAGAGTGCAATCCTCAAACCTGTCATTGACCAAATAGTTCTACTAGTCCTGTGGTGTTTTAACTAAACTTAAATATATGTATGTTCTTTCCCCCTGAAACCCTGACATTCAAAACCAGCAAGTACAACCTTGGAAAACATTTGTTGTCTAGATGCATACATACCCAGAGAAGTTGAGATGTATGCTACTTGAAATGTGATATAATTTGTTCTGTTTCCAGTTCCTTCTTCTTTTCATCCTGGTTTCTACAGCACAGGATTAATGGTTCCTGTCACATTTTAATTATGTGTTGCATGAAAAAGCATGTCATAAGGACTACGTGACTGGTTGTTAGGCTTTGTTTTGGTCTGAGGTAAAATTGTTTCAGGAGGGGGCAATTATGACTGGAGGATTGGCAGAAGAAGAGGTCGAAAGTGCTTAACCCTTTTCATGCCAGTCCAGCCACTAAAAATGACATCCCCAAGCTCCCCCCCCCCCCGCCCCGTGCAGGGTTACATACATGTTTAGTTGCTTCTGCAACACTGTGGGGTTAATAAAAGCAGCTTCGGGAAAAGGGATGTGGAAGAGAAAAGAGGCCAGCAAATAATGGGATTCAATGAACTCCTCCTTTTGCTGTCCCTGCTGTTTCTTGGCTCAAAATTTCCCCATCCTGAACTGCTTCTCTTTACATCAAATGACCATTGGAGCTTTGTACATGTGGTTAAGTGTAACCCATGCTTGCTTATTGCGTTTGGATAAAGTGTTTCTCTTTCCTCCTCTTTCTCTCTCTCCCATCTCAAATCCTGCAAGATATGAAGAAGAGCTCAATAGACGAACAAATACAGAAAATGAGTTTGTCTTGCTCAAGCAGGTGAGTGATTTAGGTAGGCCTGCACACCACAGTCCCTTTAGCAGATGTTACAATTGATGCTTTTGAATGATGGTGCTGGAGGAGACTCTTGAGAGTCCCATGGACTGCAAGAAGATCAAACCTATCAATTCTGAAGGAAATCAGCCCGGAGTGCTCACTGGAAGGACAGATCCTGAAGCTGAGGCTCCAATACTTTGGCCACCTCATGAGAAAAGAAGACTCCCTGGAAAAGACCCTGATGTTGGGAAAGATGGAGGGCACAAGGAGAAGGGGACGACAGAGGACGAGGTGGTTGGACAGTGTTCTCGAAGCTACCAACATGAGTCTGACCAAACTGCGGGAGGCAGTGGAAGACAGGAGTGCCTGGCGTGCTCTGGTCCATGGGGTCACGAAGAGTCGGACACGACTAAACGACTAAACAACAACAACAAAGCACCGTAAAATATGCATGCCAGCACAAAATGAGAAATACAGTGGGGATTTCTAGATTTACACATTTTAATTTTAATTTACGTAAGTAAAGGCAACTGGGGGCATTGATCATCAACAGTCAATTCCAGGTTGTGATGCACATCTCTGGGATCAGTCACACTTACCTTTTGCCCCATGCTTTCTAGGTACAGAGCTACAGTTTCCTGATCCAAGTCCACTTTCCCCAGGAAAACCTGCTCTTTAATGTTGAATCAGAATAAAAAATGGCAATTTGGGTTTCCCACAAATTGCAGGGGGGGGGAGGAGGGAGAAGAAGCATTCAGACGTGGTCCAGAAAACCACAGACCTGTGCCTAGAAAGTGCAGATGAAAATTAGTGTGGATGAGCCCTCTGTTACATTCACACTTCCCATTTTGTAGGTGTACATATTTAAAAGAACATTATTATCAGCATTTTAAAAACATAAATGTGGGAAGAGCTCCTAAGGAGCAATTTCTAAAGCCACTGCAGTCCTCTGTTTTTTCTTGGAGTCTAGCTTCCATCAGTCACAGCCAGTCAATGGCCAGGGATTATGGAAACTGTAGTTCTACAGCTATAGTACACAGGTTTCCCACCCTGTATGATAGGATGCTTTGGGGGCAGTTGTTTCTTGTTCCAAATTGGTGGGAGAGGTAGTAGGAGAGATGGGGAAATTGCTCCACTAAAGGGAATGATAAAGCCTGCCATAATTCAGCATGAACACAGTGCTGATCCTGAAGACCGAACATTTCTATTGAACTGCAAAAATGTATCAGCGTGGAGAAATGGAGGGCCAAAACAATGTACATCACTTGATTTCTCATTGCCCCTTGAAGCTGATGTCTTCAAGAGATAAAGATACATATAACAAGCAGCCAGCCTCATTTCATTGGAAGAAAAGGCATTTGATAAACACAGGTGTCCTAGTAAAGTACATACCTGGATAACCTCTTTCTGGCTATATCAATGCATTAAGGAGCCATCAGATATCCCCATATAATCATGAATTGTACGGTCTTGTTGAAAAGCATGGTGAAAGGCATAGCTGTCAACTTTCGGATTTGAAAATAAGGGATTTTTTCAAACTTTTGGATTTGAAAATAAGGGATGCCGCCAGGGCGGTGCAATGGCACCAAGTAGCCTCGCCACCCTGCGCTCCAGAGGCTGCGCGCGAACGGGTGAGCGAAAGAGCGAGCGTGTAGACGGCAGGCAGGCTGTCTGTCTGGTTGGGCGTGAGGGTCTGGCTGCACAAGGCATGCAAGCTCCGCCCCCAGTCGGTCTCAGACTCCTTATTGGCAGCCAAGCAACGCAGCTGAGGAGGCTCCCTGGCCGGCAGGGAGGGAGAGGAGCTGCTTCCTTTGAAATCCGGGAAATTTAAGGGATATCAACAATCCAGGATAGCAGCGGGAAACGGCATTGGAATAAGGGAGTTTCTCACAAAAAAAGGGAGGGTTGACAGCTATGCTGAAAGGGCTCCATTGCAATTTGGAACTCTGAAATTGCACAAAACTCAGCCTAAGCATATACACTTGTATGGATGGATACATGTTACAAACGTGTATTTCAGTGGGGGGAGTCTTAAATTTTAAGTGTTATATAAATGCTATAAAAGAAATAAATAGTGTTGGCTTTGGAATGGCAGAAGAATTATATCTCAGGTTTTCTCCCCTAGAAAGTTGATGCTGCATTTGAACATCAGAAGGAACTGGAAATGAAGAAGGAGTTGCTGAAAGAGACCGTAGAATTCCTGAGAGCTTTCTTTGCAGAGGTCTGTTAAGATAAGTTGCAGCATAAAAAGCTGCTCTTACCCCTCAATTCAGATATTTTAATTGTGCATCTTTGGGAAATCAGGCACCCCTCAGCCCTAGGATGTGACGCCATTGCCACTATTTCCAGTGCCAGATAAAACAGACTTGACTCTTGTGTAGCAATGGAAAACTGCCTTATACTTAGCCAGACCCTTGGTCCACATTGCTCTGCATTGCTACACTGACTGGCAGTAGCTCCTTTGGATAGTCTTTCCCAGCCTTACGTGGACAGATGCCAAGAATTGAACCATGGACCTTTGGCATGCCCAATAGTGGCCCTATCATTGAGCTATGGATCTTGATCCTTTCCTTCTATAGGCAATGCTATTCATTTCAACACAGGGGTCCTACTGGTTCCGCTGGATTTTTGTTCTAAGCAGTTTATGCTTTGGATCACAGGGTTTAGATCTGTGTGACTATCTTTTCAGATAGAATCCTGGATGCGGGAGTTTACCCCCCACAGAGCTACAATTCCCAGCACCCTTAAAAAATTACAGTTTCCACATTTTTTTCGGGAGGTGTTTTAAATCTGTAGTGTTCCACAAAATGATATGTGAATCTCATCAATTGCTCCAAACAAGACACATAAGTTAGCATTAGTCCTGCACTTCGGGCAGTTTTACCATTTTTTATGTGCTGAAAGCCACCCAGAGTGGCTGGGGAAACCCAGCCAGATGGGTGGGTATAAATAATAAATTTATTAGTATTATTATTATAGTTTTCTGTTGCTTTCTCTACTGCTGGGCACTAAGATGTCACTCAAATTCTGTGTAACCTGCAGGAACGCACTGTGCTAGACTGTCAACTTTATGATACATCTGTGGTTGTCAGCATGGACAACAGCAGAGGCCTGGACATGGATGCCCTGATCCAGCACATTGAAAGATGGTATCAGAGCATCGCACTAAGAAGCAAAGAAGAAGCTAATATCTTTTACAAGAGCCAGGTATGACCAAGAGACATGGAATGGGTTGAGATGGTGAAATAGATTCAGAATTCTGCTAAGAATCCCAACATCACTCTTCTTCTTTTTTAAAGGAATCTAGATAATCAGAAAATAAAGGAACCAGACCCTAGATTTTCAGTACCGTAATTTGATATTCACATCCTTGCTTGCCAACTTCTAGCTCTCAGATTTCTCAATAAATATAAAAGCTCTGCTGTTCTTTCCATTTGTTAAAATCAGAAATGACTGCCAGGTCCACATTTTGATCATCTAAAGCCATATATTACTCTTCAGTTAATCAGATTTATTGTTTCACCAAGCAAGTCTTAGGAGCATAATAACATAATAAAATTAACCAAAATAATAATAATAATAATAATAATAATAATATTTATACCCTGCCCTCCCTGGCCAAGACCAGGCTCAGGGCAGCTAACATCAGGTACAAAAACAATTGATTAAAATACAACTTAAAAACAGGATTAAAATACAGTCGTACCTCGTGTTGCTAATGCTGCGTGTTGCGTTCAACACGGGTTACGAACGCGCCAAACCCGGAAGTATCGGAACTTGCGCGTCGGTTCATGCAGACGCGCAAAATGACATCATCCGCATGTGCCGGTGAGCATGCGCAGATTCGGCGCTTCATGTTACGCGTTTTTCATGATGCGAACGGGGCTCCGGAACGGATCCCGTTCGCATCCAGAGGTACCACTGTACAACTTAAAATGCAGCTTCATTTCAGTGGAAGCCCAGATCAAAAACTGTTTGGGGGGAGAAAATGTCAAATCTTCACCAAGGCCAACTATCCAGACTGGTCCTACGTGGGCCAGAAAAAAGCCAGGGAAGTCCCCAAATAGGGGTTCCATCACAGAAGGAAAAGGAAAGAGGGGGAGGGGATCAGGCTGATTCCAGGCCAAAGGCCAGGCGGAACAACTCTGTCTTACAGGCCCTGCGGAAAGAAATCAGATCCCGCAGGGCCCTGGTCTCATTAGACAGAGCGTTCCACCAGGCTGGAGCCAGTGTTGAAAAGGCCCTGGCCCTGGTTGAGGCTAATCTGACTTCCTTAGGGCCCGGGACCTCTAGAGTGTTGCTATTTATGGACCTTAAGGTGCTCCGCGGGGCATAGCAGGAGAGGCGGTCCCGTAGGTACGAGGGTCCTAGGCCGCATGAAACCAGTTTCTCCTTTGGAAGTCAGCTACTATAGTAGTTAGTGAGTTCTTTTACCAATCCACCACATTTTCTCCAAACAAACCTTCCCTGTGGTGCTGCCACTGCCAGTGAGATTACTCCAAATATAACACAACGCAACATGTACCCCACAAAGGTATTTCATCTTAAATTAGTCACCTTCCTATTGGATATATGACATCCATCCAGCTAAATATCTCAGTGGTTATTCACCATACATTGAGCTTCATAAATTTATGTGTGATGGCCAGGGTGATTTAACAAACAGGAAAAATCATAAAAAATACAATGAACACCAACACTCAATTAAAAAAATATTTTCTTTGGATTTCCCACCACATATACAAGATGTATTGTTAAAACATGGATAGCTAACCCTTTTCAGCCCAAAGGTTGCGTTGACTGCCAGCCACACCTCCAAAGGTCTCATGTCTTCGGTATGCATGGCCAATATATATAACCTTTGCAGAAACCAGACCCCTCAAAGAACTGTTTTGGTATAGTTTGAAAGCTTAGAACCAGAAAGGCCCAACAGAAAGTTATTTTGCCAGGTGAATTGCTTGGTGAATTGATAAGTGGAATCACAGGATCTTGAAGTCTGAATCTCCATCAGGTTCCTTCTGAATAGTTTCCAATATGTCATTGGATATGAACAGCTTTTGTCTCAGATGCAACCAACTATCTTGTTTATCAGTTTTATTGTTCTAAAGCAATCTGTCCTCCTTAAACTTAAAAGATTATAATATTGTTTTAACCATCCTCATTTTCGCAAGCATAAATCCTCATTCTGCTACAGGCACTCCTGGATGTACTCCTAGTCCTAGCAAATATCTTAGAAATTAGTTTGGGGGAACTTAATGTTGTATCTCAGTCAATCCCTCATATGGAATCTGTGGGCATTTTTCCTTTTTCAATAAGATTTTATTAAGACTTTTCATAATACAATAAAAAGCAAACTGATCTAAACAAAACAAATGCAAAGGAAGAAAAAGAATGCAAAGTCCTCTCTCAAATGTAGATCTTAACTCCTGTCCCACACAGAAAGAGGTGAACTCTCTCAGCTCTCACCTGGCAGCTTCCCTTTCTTTCTACCACTTACACAGGGTCCATGGTTTCATTCCACTCCTTTGCTTTGAGCTCTTTTCATCGTTCATGCAATAGTTGCTGCATGACACCAACAGTCAATGGGGTGTTTTTCAATATTTTCACCATATTGAGTGCTTTCTTTGAGATCCACACAGTCCTTGCTTATCAAAATACATTCCTAGCATTCCTCTCTCACCATGAGGCAGCCACGAAGTTTCACACTACAATCAACACATTCACCAGTGAGGTGGAGGATCAAAACCAGAACAAAATAAAATGAAAACTTCTCAGAGTTGGAACACCTCTTAGCTGTTTAGAAACTTTCCTAGGTATGCATGGTTGAAGCACACTTTTTGTTTTATTTTAATTTCAGCCCATTATGTGGGCATTTTTTCAAAGAACTCAGTGTTCACAGGAACTCTGTTGAGGAAGGTGGTTCTAGTCTGGTAGCTGAGGATTGTGGCATAGTTTTTATACAGTCTCTGGGGGGGCCCCTCAGGCCTGGGTGTTAAATGTGGCTCTCCAAGCCCCTCTGTTTAGCCCTCTCCCCAGTCCATGCCTCACATTGACCCTGCTTCACTGCCTCCTCAAGTGCTTATGTCCAGATAGAGGCATCTTTGAATTATGACTGCATTTTGTTTGCATGGATGGAAGATAGAGAGGTAAGTTGATTGCAATGTTGCCTATTTACAAAGGTAATTGTCATAGGCATTGCTCCACCCATTTTTGCCTCTGGCCCCTGGGAGATTATCCACAAAGGACTGCGGCCCTCTGGCTAACAAGGATCCCCCCCTGACATAGCCAACGAGGGGGGAGCCATCACTGCCTCTCTCGCAATATTTAAGCATGAAGTTGTACCTCTGCTCTTCTGCCTTCTCTCTGAATATTAGATTGAGGATCTCCAGAACAAACGATGCAAGTTCCATGCAAACCTGGAAAAAAACAACAATGAAATTACTGAGCTAAAACGGGTGATACAGATAATGCAGTTCCAGACAGATAATGAGAAGAAGAAGGTGAGGAAACTCTTGTGTTCCCTGGTCCAAGTCAGTCCTGGTTTGGTGGGAGTGTCAGACCTTAAGGCCTGCCTTCACAAACTAAAGGCCACAACTTGCTGGCTTTTCTATGGTACCACTAATGGTTCATAACCATATGCTACTTAAAGGTGTTTTTGAAATTTGTATTTCCTGAAAAAGAAACATGGAACACATTCATAACACTCATTACAAATGTGAGAGGTGTATTACAATCCCATAAATTCTTCTCTGGCTCAGGTTTTAATCTGAGCTGGAGGAGAATTCAACTCCTTTCCCCCTCCATGCACCCAGCCCCTAATCCCTGTCTGACATGCATAGTCCTCCAAGAAGCAACTCTAGGCAGAGGAATGGGGAGGAGACCTTTGCCACTGCCTTTGCTACCAGAATCAGTAGCCAGGTAAGCAGGTGAAAGGGGAGAGGAAGGAGGTTTGGAAGTTTATAGGTGGGTAGGTGGGAAGAAGAGTTATGGTGGGTGAGCAGCAGCTTCAAAGCTCACAGGAATGCAGGATAAGACTCTGATCCCTGATCAGAGTCTTAGTGGGGTCCTTATTAATTCAGATTAGCTCTACCATGACCACTGGCGGTGCTGATTGGGGCTAATGGGAGTTTGTAACCCAACGTATCTGAAGGGTGTTGGATTAGGGAGCTAGGATATTTCTCAGTTTCCAGTTTGAGGCAGAAATCACTTAGCTTGTTTCGAGTCAAACCAAATGAGACCAGGAGAATGTACCTATCCCTAATTCAGTTAGTCCCTGAGCTGAAACAACCAGGGATGATTATTGGGAGTCACTTTTGCCCCCATGAAAAGAACTCACCTATCAGGTGATTTTTGCATCACTTTGCATGACCTGAGGGTGCATCCTACCCAACACTCCTCTGTAGGGAGTTCAACAACAGGGGCAGGCAGATCTGGGGAAGCTCTCCTCCCTTAATGAACTTGCTATTGAAGAGCCTGTGATAAGATCAGGGGTAGGCAACCTAAGGCCCGTGGGCCGGATGCAGCCCAATCGCCTTCTCAATCTGGCCCACGGACGGTCCAGGAATCAGTGTGTTTTTACATGAGTAGAATGTGTTCTTTTATTTAAAATGCATCTCTGGGTTATTTGTGGGGCCTGCCTGGTGTTTTTACATGAGTAGAATGTGTGCTTTTATTTAAAATGCATCTCTGGATTATTTGTGGGGCATAGGAATTCGTTCATTTTTTCCCCTTCAAAATATAGTCTGGCCCACCACATGGTCTGAGGGACAGTGGACTGGCCCATGGCTGAAAAAGGTTGCTGACCCCTGGATAAGATCCTAGGAAATTCCTGGTTGCCCAGAATTGCTGTTGGATTGGGAAGGCGGAAAGGGACTGACTCCAATATGGAGTGATATCGGTGTTACATTTGGACAATGTTCTCCCATATTTTGCAGGTTGCTTCTCTGCAGGCAGCCATTGGTGACACTGAAAGACAAGGTGACCATTCTCTTAAAGATGCCCAGGATAAGCAACAAGAGCTCCAGAAGCGCCTGCAGGATTCCAAGGACAAATTGGCTGGCCTCTTGAGGGATTATCATGAACTCATGAATACTAAACTTGCCCTTGATATTGAGATTGCCACATACAAGACATTACTGGAAGGAGAAGAAAACAGGTGAATGCAATATACGGCATCTCTAGATAGTAAGGATTCTGTTTGTATTTCCAAGTTTTCGAGCCTGGAATGGAGCAGTCCACCTAAACATGCCATACCCTCCAACATTTCCAAGCCGAAATCCAGGGCACTATATTCCTGGTTTTTATCACGAGGCATGCAGCAATTTTGGTTGCCATGATATTGCATGCCCCCCCCAAAAAAAACTTTTTTTCCCCAGGCATGGCATCCAAAAACATCCATTTTGGGGCACTGCACAAGACCACTATCCCAAAAAAGTGCTTTCTTGGGGGGAAATCGCCTCATGAAATTGCACTGAATACTAAGTATATGGTATATAAGTACCAAGTTCTTTTATTAATAATTTACCTAGTAGCAAATAGTTACAGCTGTGAACAGCCCTGAGATCTACAGATAAAGGGCAGTACAGTGGTACCTCTGGTTACATACTTAATTCGTTCCGGAGGTCCGTTCTTAACCTGAAACTGTTCTTAACCTGAAGCACCACTTTAGCTAATGGGGCCTCCCGCTGCCGCTGCGCCACCAGAGCACAATTTCTGTTCTTATCCTGAAGCAAAGTTCTTAACCTGAAGCATTATTTCTGGGTTGGCGGAGTTCTTAACCTGAAGCGTATGTAACCTGAAGCGTATGTAACCTGAGGTACCACTGTATACAAATTTACCAAATAGTAATAATAAACAAGTCATTGAAACATTGCAAATGGGTCATTGGCAACAGATTTTCCTTTTAAAACTATGGGATTGCCCCTGGAAAGCATAAATTCAGATTGGATTGCGCGGAGCAGGGGTTGGCATTTTGATTATAACATTTTTCACAGATGCTGCCAAAAAAAGCATCCATCCCATAATAAACACTCTTCTGTTAGCACCCTCGGTTTAATAAATAATAACTAACCTGTATTATTTTTCTTCCCCCGCCGCCTGGCCCGTCTCTAAAAGAATAAGTTCTGGAGCACCTGTGAGTCTGGGTAAGGACCCCAAAGATTCTTATTTTGTTCTGTAGTCTGTAAGATTTTGTTTCACTACATTAACAGCCTCTGATGTCTGTGACATGTTGTAAGACTTATTCACTGAATATATCATTCTCTTGCAGCTGTGGTGAACACTTTTGGTGCAGTCCACAACACAGTCCACGGTGTGAAACAGTAGACTGAAATGGAAGCAAACATTGGATGCACTTAGGGAATTTTAGTGTGCTGTTGTTTGCAATGAAACTTCAAAAGAAAATCTACATACAACCTACGTGATTTCTAGGGATGTTTTGTCTTTCAACAGTACGTGTGCAGATTAAAGCAGAAATGAATTGGATTTTTGCCATAAAATTAATCACAGGAGATAATGGCTGTGTTATGATAAACCATGATGAAAACAAGTCTAGCCTAGCCTTTACTTCTCTTGTTATTAACTGTGGATTAATAGTATCATCCAAACCCAACAAAGTGTGCGTGATCTTAGCTACAGTTTGTTTGAAACAAGTTGATGTCAAGCCATAGTTTATGAAACCAGCTTGCGTGTCGAGGTCCCCAGACCACCCCTCAAATGATACACACTTTTGTTTTTGTTTAAGGTTTTTGGCATGATTTTGGCCACAACTTTATTAAAATACAAAATATGTGAGTGGTTGCTTAGGCATTGGTTAAGACTATCTGTCCCGCTGGGGACAGAACTGACATCCATCCGCCTATGGAGTCAGTAAAGGGGGAAACACTTTGGGGAGAGAATGTGTGCCCGTTCTCCCCTAATGCTCCCAGGGGCTCTTGCGTGGGCCCTGGCCCCCTACCGGGGGATACGGACAAGCATGACGAGCCCCTGGATTCCTTTAACGGAATTCCCCGCGCAGCAGCAGCATAGAAGGGGCAGCCACAGCCGACTCCGCCCCTTCTAGCCTTGGAGGGGCAACCACAGCCAACACTGCCCCTCCAACAACCAATTTAAATTCCCCGTACACCAGCATCAATTGGAGGAGCAGACACAGTCAATCATAACCCCTCCTCCAACCAACATAGTAACCAATGCCTAACCGCCAACCTTACAAGTTGTGACTATTTGCTGTGCAGTAGGCGAAAACCAGATGGCACCAGCCAATCAGCCAAATGGAAAAATTCCTACCAGGCCCCTGCTCCAAAAGCAGACGACCCCATGACAGGCATAGCAAGGTCAACGCAGAGGCCTAAAAACAGGGAGGGAGGGAGGGAGGGAGGGAGATCCGATGCACGCAGCCAAGAGGGCTCCTAAACCACGTGATTTGCAATATATAGGCTCTGGGCTGTCCATCAACAAATTGCAACATGTAAATCTCCCCAACGACACCCAGAGCCCAATCACCACAGTGGCCATCCATACGATCCTGCCCAGCAACAGAGGGGTGACTTGCTGGCCCCCACCGCAACACGTGCTCTCCATGAAGGGAGAACACGCTTTGTTTTCACTAACTAGTTGCGATTAGCCACACTTTTAAGTTTGGGCCTGTGGTGAATTGAAAATTATGACTATGATGATGATTAATAATAATTGAATTTATATCCTGACTGTCCACCCCAAGGAGCCCAGAGTGGCAGATTTAAAACGTAAAAGCAAAAACAACATTATAAAACAAATTGAAACAGTCTAAAAACAATTTAAAAGAATTAAAAGCAGTTGTAGTTGAAGACATTGTAAAAACAATTACTATTAAAAAAAATAGGGAGATTCCCAAAGCTGTAGTCACAGTGGGGTCACATGTAGAAATGAAGATATATAAATGTGGCAGGAGGCTGATTTAGCCACTTCTGCATCTTTGATGCCTGCTTCCTTCCTATAACAGACAAAGTGACTCTAAGCTCCTTTTCACATATTCAGCTGGAGTGGTTGCAGGCACTGCAAAATAGCATGGCTGGGGAAAGACACACACAGGTAGCCTTCATTGTGAGCTGGACTCTCCAGATGACGCATGGGCTGGTTTAGGTGATTTTCTGGCTTTCAAATATGTGGAGGAAAGGATCATGCAGACATTTTCAGGATACATACAAATGCACCCATTTCCACAAGCACATTAACATGCCTGGCATCTGTATCTTAGATCTACTTATGCAGATTAAACAAATTAAGGAAGAGATACAAACCGCAATGCATCTCATTCTGGTCTGGCAGAGATTGTATACATGCCAAGCTCTTCTGTCCTCCGATGACTTACATGTTGTTTAATTCCCAAAGACAAAATGAAATCTTGGCATTATTTAAATGAGTGCAAGTTTCCCACTGGCTAAGCGGGGGGTGGGGGGGTGGATGGAATTGGGGGAGGGGGGATTGGAATAAAATTTATTGCACCATAATATATGCAAGTTAATTAGAGTAATGTGGACTTAAGAATATACTGTAGAGTTGTCTGAGTTAAATATACTGTATTTTCTGGCGTATAAGACTACTTTTTAATCCAGGAAAATCTTCTCAAAAGTCAGGGGTCGTCTTATACGCCGGGTGTTGTCTTATAGGGCGGGTGCTGAAAAGCCGCGGGCTCGGAGGAGACGCCGCCACTGTCCCCGTCCCGGCCCCGCCTCCTCCTCAGCCCCTCTCGCGCCCCCTCGCAGGGAGCCAGCGAGCGAGAGACGGGCGGGGCGCACAAACAGACGCCTCTCGCCCAGTCCTGGCCCGCCTGCTCCTGGCGCGCACGCCCTGCCCCCGAGACACAGGCAGGCAGGCAGGCAGGCAGGCGAGAGACGTGCTCCCCTCCCCTCACGGCAGCTCTTGCCTTCACCGCCTCAGCCGCTAGACGAGACGGGCGCTCATGGTGAAAAAGGCTGCCTCCAGTGTGCATTGGTGTACGTTGGAAGAGGGGTAGTCTTATACGGCGAGTATATCCCAAACTCTATATTTTAACTGGAAAAGTTGGGGGTCGTCTTATACGCCCAGTCGTCTTATACGCCGGAAAATACGGTAATCCTCTCTTTTAAAATCATGTGTCTCTGTGTGTCAGTTTGCCTCCATTATGAAGGGGCTAGCTACTCTTTTCTCCCAACTCAGGGTTGGGGACCCTGTGGCCCCCAGATGGTTTCCACCTCCAACTTCCCTCAGCCCCTATCAGCTTGGCCAACAACATCTGAAGGCCATAGATTTCCCAGTGCCAGATTACCAAATAGGCAGTGTAGGCACCAGCCTTTTAGGGGCCCTGCAACAGCGGATCAATATAATATTGTGTAATCAAATTTGCTTATTGAAATTGTTGGTTGGTAAAATCAAAAACTTATTAGGAGATAATTTCCGAGGGGCTCCCTGAGATTTTGACTGCCTAGGGGCCTCCACCCCTAGGGTTTAATCTAGCACTGAGGTTTCCCATCTCTAACAACTGGTTTATGATGCTCCAGGCACTCGAGTTTTTCCTACTGAATACAGCCGAGGCTATTGTAAAAAATTATAATAAAAGTAAATAAAAATCTTCTGTCAGGAGATGGCAAAATCTGAGATCACTAAGTTGCATTCAGTGCCAAGGAAGCAGTGAGGGTCTCCGAGTTCTAGTCCAGGAACAGCTGCTTCTTGCAGCCTGTCTCTTGTAACTAAAAAAGAATTAATGCCTGCAAGTGCCCAAATGGTATCAGTATCCTGATCTGTTACCAGGGCCGGATTTAGGTTTGACGAGGCCCTAAGCACTGCAACCCCAGAGTCGGTCACGACTGGACCTAATGGTCAGGGGTCCCTTTACCTTTAAGCTACTGAAGGTAATGGGGCCCTTTATATGTCCAGCTGTCCTTTGTCAACAACAAATTGCCACTGTTTTTTGTGTTGAATATATGCTATATGGTAATTTATGGACCTAATAGGTATCTAAATCCATTTGCACATGCAGAATGTAAGCACCCTATATATAGAAAGGAGCAAACCAGTGATATTTTAGGAAGCAGGCTAGCAGGCGGGGCTGTATGTAGGTTTTATTATTATTATTTTATCTTATATTTTAGAAATGTACATCCAGGTTTTTTTTCCTTTAAATTTTTTTGGGGCCCCCAAAAGGGTGGGGCCCTAAGCTATAGCTTGTTTAGCTTATACGTAAATCTGGCACTGTCTGTTAGAAAGGGCCTTCTTGGTAGTGGCGCCTGCCCTGTGGAACGCCCTTCCAGCAGAGGTCAAGGAAATAAACAGCTATCCTATTTTTAAAAGACATCTGAAGGCAGCCCTGTTTAGGGAAGTTTATAATATTTAATGCTGTATTGTTTTTAACACTTGATTGGGAGCCGCCCAGAGTGGCTGGGGAAACTCAGCGTGTTGGGCGGGGTACAAATAATAAATTATTATTATTATTATTATTATTATTATTATTATTATTACACTTCCTGGACATTTGGAAATGCTAGTCCTTATTGAGTGTGGGATCTTTTAGTTGATGGCCATGATCTCTGGAACTGGAAACATATGTGCACTGGTGGAGGAAGAGGGAGGTGGGGGGAGCGTACCGCCCCCGGCACCACGATCCCGGTAGGGTGCCATCGTGGCTGCCTCCCCGCACTGGGCGCCATGCCCGCAGGATGTACGCCAGCCATGTCCCCGCCTGCTCTCCGCCCCCGGTGCCGGAGCATGAAGCTCCGCCACTGAGCACATGTGCTTTGGCACTGCTCCAAATGTCAACAAATGAACAAAGCAAAGGATGGCACACAACACAATGTTATGCTGGGCGGGGGGACATGCTCACCAAGATCCCTGGGCATTGTACCCCCACTTCAAGTACCAGCCTATCTATCAACTCTTTCTATTGCTAGTCATCGTTTCGCTTTTATTAAAGCACAGTTTAATGTCTTCCCCTCAAACGTCCTTTTTCATAGATTTTCTAGGGGCCAAGTTTCGGTCTTATGTGCCTGTGATAACCGTTCGATTGAATCTCTTCATCCCATAGTGTTTGTCTACCCCTTGTATTCTGCTGCCTGAAAGACTCTATTACTTCCATTAACTCAAAAATTACCTGGGTATTTGGAAGAGTCTTACCTTGCTCTTCTGTTGCAAGATTCAGACTCGATTATAACCCTACATATGGCAAAATTTCTGACATCAGTTCTGACACTTAAGAAACGCAATGGATTGTTATATACAGCTTGAAATTTTAATTTAATTTTTGTCATATTTTATTCAATTGAGTATCCCTTTTAATCTATTTTACTGTTAGCAGTTGTAAACCAGACTGTGCTGTTTCTGTTTTTGGTTGTTATGTCTATGGGCTTAAAGCCGAAATAAAATGAGTTGAGTTGAGTGACCACAATGCCCTAAAGGTATTGTCATTTTGCTGTTGCGTGCGGAATCTCTTCACAGCATGGTAATGGTGCAAAGCTGCATCCTCACACCAAACTCTGGAGTCGCCACCAAAATGAATAAAGTCTTCAGCAACTCCCACTGGGTCTAAGGGGCAATTCATATACACAGCGTAAGTGCATACATGATCCTTGTGGTTATGGAGTGCAGGAAGGAGACGCCTTCCCCACCACAAGTATAACCTGCAATGAGAAGCAGGGTGGATGCGCATTTGGGCTCTGGTGCTCCTGACAGGTTATATTATGTGGGATAATATGGCTGGGATTAATGATGTGGCTAAGCAGCAGCAAAACTGAAGGTGGGGGGCGGGTAATGACTTGGAGACTGGAGGGGAAATGTGAATACTTGTACAACTATAGTATGTAAAAACATGTACAGCTACAACATTTTGAGTGATAATAATAATAATAATAATAATAATAATAATAATAATAATAATAATTTATTATTTATACCCCGCCCATCTGGCTGGGTTTCCCCAGCCACTCTGGGCGGCTTCCAACAGAACATTAAAATACAATAATCTATTAAACATTAAAAGCCTCCCTAAACAGGGCTGCCTTCAGATGTCTTCTAAAGGTCTGGTAGTTGTTGTTCTCTTTGACATCTGAAGGGAGGGTGTTCCACAGGGCGGGTGCCACCACTGAGAAGGCCCTCTGCCTGGTTCCCTGTAACTTGGCTTCTCGTAGTGAGGGAACCGCCAGAAGGCCCTCGGCACTGGACCTCAGTGTCCAGGCAGAATGATGGGGGTGGAGATGTTCCTTCAGGTATACTGGACCGAAGCCATTTAGGGCTTTAAAGGTCAGCACCAACACTTTGAATTGTGCTCGGAAACGTACTGGGAGTCAGTGTAGGTCTTTCAAGACCAGTGTTATGTGGTCTCGGCGTCCGCTCCCAGTCACCAGTCTAGCTGCCGCATTCTGGATTAGTTGTAGTTTCCGGGTCACCTTCAAAGGTAGCCCCACGTAGAGCGCATTGCAGTAGTCCAAGCGGGAGATAACTAGAGCATGCACCACTCTGGCAAGACAGTCTGCGGGCAGGTAGGGTCTCAGCCTGCATACCAGATGGAGCTGGTAGACAGCCGCCCTGGATACAGAATTAACCTGCACCTCCATGGACAGCTGTGAGTCCAAAATGACTCCCAGGCTGCGCACCTGGTCCTTCAGGGGCACAGTTACCCCATTCAGGACCAGGGAGTCCTCCACACCCGCTCGCACCCTGTCCCCCAAAAACAGCACTTCTGTCTTGTCAGGATTCAACCTGACAAGAAATCCCTGATGGGGAGAAATCCCACTAGCCTATCTGGAAACTCTGCCAGTGTGCCCACCAATCGGAAGTAGTGCTGGTGACAACGCCGCCCCCCGTCCCCGGGCAGCCAATGAATTCACAACAAGAGGGACATACACCTCTGTGACCACACACCCAACCAGAGTGGCCCCATTCCATCAGCCCCGGTGTTACAGCCATCACTGTCAGTCTCCAGGCATCCCTACAGCCAGCAGTTCAATACCCCTTCTGTTACGCCCCATTAGGAAAAGCACTGCATGGACCAAACAGACCTTTCGTTCCACCAAATCTTCTGGCAACTCCTGTGACCAACTCTTGCTATTTTGTCCTATAGATAGTCCTTCTAAGAAGTATCTCAGCATTGTCCCTCACAGGACACATTCACACATTTAAAGCACTGTGATACCACTTTGAGCAGTCATGGGAGCTGAAATATACTGGGAGTCACGTCTCCTCTCCACAGATGCTGAAGAATGTCACCCTCTTCTTGGCGTTGTTGGTGATCCCTTTAGCTTCTAGGAGGAAGGTAAAACGGGTGGCGTACCCTTCCCAGTCTCCTGATGCTTGGCTGAATGGCAAGAAGCTGCTGTCGGTTGCCATTCTGCATTTCTTGGGTCCCGGAGTTGAAGCCTGGATACACGGTGCGAGGCAGCGGTGCGGCAGGTGGCGGTGCTGCGGTGCAGTGTGTGGTGGTCAGTTCAGCGGGATCCCACCTTCGTCGCCAGTGAAATATACTCGGAGTCAAGTGTGAATTTCATGCTCTTTATTCAGCTCATAGTAGCAAGGAATGAATCTTTCCCCAAAACGTCTGCTATATATACATTATTTACACAATGGGCCCCACATGATTGGCTAATTCCGGGCTACTCCTGTAGCCCAATCAGGTTGCAGATTCACTTCATCCAGGAGCCTGATTGGCTGCTCTTGCAGGCCAATCAGGTCGCTGATTCACTTCCACCTGGAGCTGGATTGGGTGGCTCCTGCGGACCAATCAGACTGCTGCATTCTGGATCCTATTGTTCTAGGATTCAGCTCAGTACATAACAGGAGCTGTAGTTTGTAAAGGATGAGACCCCTAGATTCCTCTCACAAAGTTACAATTCGCAGAGTTCCCCGGAAAGAAAAATTGCTTGTTAAGCCACATCTGGAAATTGTAGCTCACTTTCCCTATCCTGGTTTGCTATATCCCAGGCTTCCTCAACCTCGGCCTACCAGATGTTTTGGGCCTACAACTCCCATGATCCCTAGCTAGCAGGACCAGTGGTCAGGGATGCTGGGAATTGTAGTCTCAAAACATCTGGAGGGCCAAGGTTGAGGAAGTCTGCAATTGCTGATAGTTGGACCAGTTTAGGATTCAGCATAGCTCTTTGACCAGACTAGCCCTGTCCCTTCCCAGCTCCAGATTAGGAGAGTGGATTGCTCTGTTAGTCCAATGCAGCTAAACAACCAAAACTCTTGTGGAACCTTACCGACCATCAGATGACCATCAAATGCTAATATGCCATAAGCTTTCATGGGCCACATTCACATGACACATTTAAAGCACTTAAGCAGTCATGGCTTCCCTTCAAGAGTCTTGGGAGCTGTAGGTTGTTAAGTGTGCTAAGAGGTGTTTTCTGCTTCTTAGGGGATTGCAGCTCTGGAAGGAGACTAGGGGGCATTGGGCTGGTTCTGCCTTTGCATATCCATGTGACAGGACAAAAATTAATCTGTATGATGAAGGAAAAGGTGTGTGGCTGGCTGCGAAATTGACTAGATCCAGGGTATGGTGCCCTACATAAAGTGTGGGACCACAACCCTCATCATACGTGATCATGAGCCATGTTAGCGGTGGCTGATGGGAGCTGGAGTCCCACAAAATATGGAGGGCACCATATTGGTCAGCCCTGAACTAGACTTTTGCCTCTCTCACACACAATTCCAGACCTCAAAGTCACCCAATGGAACTGCTCAGCGGTTGATCTGGTACTGATGAAAGAATTATAATTAGCGTATAGAATGTTACGACTTTCCCTTCACAATGAAGCATAATTAACATAAAGAATTCATCATCAGAGTTTGTTGGTAATTACCATGAGCTTAGATGTCTCACTCCATGCTTTATTATAGTTCTAAGAAGTAACATAAAAACGTAACTGGCATAATTGACAGTAGATCAATACAACATATAAGATCAAAGGGCATAATAAAACAGCAGGTAACAATAGCCATTTATAAAAAGTCAAATTAACTCGAGTCATTATTTACCTGACAGATGGATCCAATAACATTTGACATACAGTACTTCTGAGTAATCATGAACATTTGATTGTGCAATACATCTTCTTCAGTTTCTCTCTATAGAAAAATGTTTGTCATGGTAAGCAGTGTGCAACAAATTCTATACATTGGGGGGAACACGGAATCATTCCTCCCCCTCCCCCCCCGCAATGAAGTTGCTGAATTATACAATGACAGACCTTGGGGTCTCAAATTTCCGTGGTACCCTGTGCAACGCCAAAATTTGGCACCCCTGCCTCTCACCTTCCATGCTACATCATAGTTGCGGTGTCCCTCAGATGCTGCCCCCAATGTGACCGAACCGATCGCACTCCCCTAAATCTGCCTCTGAATGACAGCTCCCATCCTTAGCTGTCAACTTTCGGATTTGAAAATAAGGGATTTTCCCAAACTTTTGGATTTGAAAATAAGGGATGCCATGAGGGCCGTGCAATGGCACCAAGTAGCCTCGCCACCCTGCGCTCCAGAGGCTGCGCGCGAACGGGTGAGCGAAAGAGCGAGCGCATAGACAGCAGGCAGGCTGTCTGTCTGGTTGGGCGTGAGGGTCTGGCTGCACAAGGCATGCAAGCTCCGCCCCCAGTCGGTCTCAGACTCCTGATTGGCAGCCAAGCAACGCAGCTGAGGAGCCTCCCTGGCCGGCAGGGAGGGAGAGGAGCTGCTTCCTTTGAGATCCGGGAAATTTAAGGGATATCAACAATCCGGGATAGCAGCGGGAAACGGCATTGGAATAAGGGAGTTTCCCGCAAAAAAAGGGAGGGTTGACAGCTATGCTCCCATCATTCCTAGCAAGCACAGCCAATGGCCAGGGATGATGGGAGTGGCCAGGGGTGCCAACTTGAATGAAATATTGGAGGGGGCAGGAAAGCCCTGCTTCACATAATCAATCATTTGACGCAGTGCACACACACCATTCGAATGACAATGCCCATCAACTTTGGGGGGCGGCTCCCTCAAATATTTTATTGGGGGGGTGAAGACCCCTTGACTCCTATGGAAGTGGCAGTTCTGAAATTTCTGGAATGCCAAAGGTTCCTCACACCTTCTATACATGATGATTCCAAAGTATGTCTCAGTGTGTTCAGCAGAGCTTACTCTCAAATCAGTGTGTGTAGGGCTGCAGCCATAATTAATCTAACACATACACTAATGACCAGTGGTCAACAAAAAGAAAACACACATGAACATATATATGCCATGGTCACATCCACAATGCACACTGAAAGCACATTGAAAGCATAGGCCTTCCCCCATAGAATGCTGGTAATTGTAGTGTGTTAAGGATGATGGAAATTGTGGGATGGGGGCGGGAAGAGAGAATATGAGCCACTATTTTGGGTCCATGTACCCCAGAACCATGTGTCTCATGTACCCCAGTGGTTCTCCAAGGCCTCAAATGGTCTTTTTCAGCTGTGCAACTAGATATTATTTAAATGAAAGATACCAAGAATTAAAGCAGTAGCCTTTTAGATCCACAACATGTGATACTGTTCTTCCACCAAACTGCAGATGATCCCATGGCCATCTTCATTAGTCGTATTAGTTGGGCCAGTGACTTCTGCCCGGGCCCAAATCAGAAGCAATCCACAACCATATCTGATTCTTGACACCTAAGATAATTATTATTTTGACACGGAGCTATGCATTGCCCTATTTTTGTCCCTGTATTCTTTTGAATACAACTCTCCAGCACTTTTGATATAACAGTAATGTATACAAAGGTGTTCTCTCCCATAATAAAGTAAAAAGAGCCAGAGATATTGATGTGAGACCATGAAGATCCCTTTTGGGATAACATTTTTAACTAAACTGTAATTAGAGTTAGGAGGCAGATTAATTAAACAATATCCTCACATGACAATCTTGCAAGCCATGCATCTTTTTGTTTTGTTTTGTAATTTATTTTTGAGTTCTCTTCTGTGCCTAGCACTGTGTTTTGCTGGCGGGCATACCAACCACATGAGTCCTGATGTTACCCATGCAACCAAGCCCAGTTCCTCCAACACATAAAAGAGAGGCCAGCTCCAAGGTTTTCCATCACAGCTGCTGGGTCTCCATCTCCACGTCCTCCTCTGCAGTCGCATCCACAACAATAAGGCAACATGAGCCGTCAGCTCTTAGTAGGCAGACAACGTGCCAGAAGCCCCTTCACCAAACTCTCCACAAGTAACTCAGCCTCCCGGTTTCATCCTGGCAGCTACAGAAGCAGAAGTATTTCTAGGATTAGTGGAAGAACAACATTCCTGTGTGGAGACTACAAGAGTGGCACCTGTGGAGCTGATGGTCCAAGTGTGCATAGAAGATACAGCATCCATGGGGTACATGTTGACCCGCATCTGCTGGAGCCTTTCCATGTGGACATCTGCCCTGAGATCCAGAAAGTGAAACAACAGGAGATGGAGCAGATGAAGAACCTTAACAACCAATTTGCTGATTTCATTGATAAGGTGAGATCAGAATGGGAGGCTTTCGTTCCACCACCAGACTATTGCCATAGCCAGTGCTGCTGGGAATCATTCAAGTAATGTTTAGCCTGGTCCTGGTATCTGCAATAGGTGCAGCTGTTGGGTTAAGACTCCTTGTCCTTGTCCAATGGTGAGACTGGTGCCACTGCTGGAGTCCATGAGTTGCAGGATCTCTTCCAGCCTTGTGCTGTAGCATCTATAGGTGGGATCAATCATTGCTAGACCTCTTCTTCCTGACACTCCTTAAAGCATACTAGCAAAAGATCTATCATCTGAATCGAGTGGCAATAAATTCCATATGAAAGTTTTACCAAAGTTGACCAAAAAGTGATTAATTAGCCGAGTACATTTGTTATGAGCTAGTAACTTGGGTGGACTTATTTGCAAGGTTGATTTAAAGCCTTGGAAAATAGTTGGCATACGTTTGCCTTAATCTTTTCTATGCACTAAGCAAACCATTTTTAATATATAGATTAATCCTTGTTTTGATCTCTTTGCTTCCGATATTATCACAAAGGCCTTTCTTTTCTTAGCTAGTTGCACCAATCCATTTTGCACCTTTGCTAAACCACTAAATTTGCAGCCATGTTGTAATATAGATGTACCCTGCAATGAGCAGTAAGCATTGCTAGGTAATATCTCAAAATCTTCTTCATATCTATTCATTTGCTTCATGTTGGATTTCAGGTGCAGTGCTTGGAACAGAAGAACCAGCTGCTTGCAACCAAATGGTCCTTCCTACAGAAACAAGCCAAACAACCCACAAAATGTCTGAAATCTATTTTCGAGCAGTTCATTTGCAACCTGAAGCAGCAGCTGGATCACTTGCTGTGTGAGAAGGGAAAGCTGGTGACTGATTGTGAGTGTTCAAAAGAGGAGGCTGAGGACTGCAAGTGCAGGTGAGTTCACATGTTCATGGAATCAGCTGTTCTGGAATTGTGCAAAGAAAGGAAATGATGGCTCTAAGAATGTAAAGGGTATTCCGTCTTTTGTCCTTCATAAATGGAGACTTAACAGAATTGTGCATCTCCCCAGCACAGTTTTGTTTCTTTCCGGTTTTTGGAATGAATTAAGACTCTCTAAAGGGGACGCAGGTGGTGCTGTGGTGTAAACCATTGAGCCTTGGGCTTGCCGATCGGAAGGTCGGCGGTTCGAATCCCTGCGATGGGGTGAGCTCCCGTTGCTCGGTCCCAGCTCCTGCCAACCTAGCAGTTCGAAAGCACGTCAAAGTGCAAGTAGATAAATAGGAAACGCTCTGGCGGGAAGCTAAACGGCATTTCCATGCGCTGCTCTGGTTCGCCAGAAGTGGCTTTGTCATGCTGGCCACATGACCCAGAAAAACTGTCTGCAGACAAACGTCGGCTCCCTCGGCCAGTAAAGCAAGATGAGCGCCGCAACCCCAGAGTCGTTCACGACTGGACTTAACTGTCAGGGGTCCTTTACCTTTTTAAGACTCTCTAGGGGAGCATCTGAATTTGCTGTATATTAAGTCAGATCATTGGTCTATCAAATTCAGTATCTCAAAGACGTCCAGCACAGGTCTTTCCCAGTCCCTTAGATTCCCTTAACCGAAGATGGCAAGAATTGAATCCAGGATCATTCACATAGACAGCATGTTCCACTTAGCAAACTCCAAGGAGTGAATTGTGACACACAGTCACTTTTCATTAAGTGTCCACCATTGAGATTGAACAAACAGGTGAATTGAGTCATAGACATCCTTGAAGCACAGCATATCTGAAGGAGTAAATAAGCCACATTCAGAGTGTTCTTATATAGAATTAGTCCAATACTTCTAGCCCAGTATTGCCCACCACAGTGGTAAATAATGTGGTGCTTTCAGATGTCATTGAATTACAATGGAAACACCATCCAGACCAGGAAATCCACTTATCCCTGATGAATGGGGAAATCCTCTGTAGATAGTACCCAGTATTGGCTGGTGTGGTGGGCATTGGTCACCTGGCTTCTTAATGCCACATCACTGCCAGTTTCCAATAGGAAGGGGCCAGGCAGTGGTGAGTTCAGTGCAGTGGCAAATACAGCAGTGGGAGCATCAGATTGTCAGCAGGGCATGTGCTTCTGAGCAGTGGTTGCTGGTTAGCAGCAATGGGGGAATGCTATTGTGCTCATATCCTACTTGTGGGAGTCCAGAGACATGGAGTCTACTTTTGGAGTCCATGCTGTGGGAACTGGATGCTGGACTCGCTGGGCCTTCGCCCTAATTAAACTGGGCTGTGGTGTAGTGGTTAAGAGCGGTAGACTCGTAATCTGGTGAACCAGGTTCGCATCTCCGCTCCTCCACATGCAGCTGCTGGGTGACCTTGGGCTAGTCCCACTTCTTTGAAGTCTCTCAGCCCCACTCACCTCGTTTGACTTCCGAGGCACATTCGAAAATGGAAGCATTCACCTCCAGGTTTTGGGCGTTCAGCTTCCGAAAGGTTTGGCAGCCAAAACGTTCGAAAACTGAGGTTCCACTGTATTAGAACTAGGGCCATGTACTCTTATTCTGCATAGTGGAGGATGAACCTACAGTGTGGTGACTCCCATGCCCTATGTCAGGTGTGGGAAACCTGTGACCCTCCAAACGTTGCTGAACTGCAACTCCCATCATTCCTGGCCATGTGGTGTAGTGGTTAAGAGCGGTAGACTTGTAATCTGGTGAACCGGGTTCACGTCTCCGCTCCTCCACATGCAGCTGTTGGGTGACCTTGGGCTAGTCACACTTCTTTGAAGTCTCTCAGCCCCACTCACCTCACAGAGTGTTTGTTGTCGGGGAGGAAGGGAAAGGAGAATGTGAGCCGCTTTGAGACTCCTTCAGGTAGTGATAAAGCGGGATATCAAATCCAAACTCTTCTTCTTCTTCTTCTTCTTCTGTTCTTAGTAGTGAGTGAAATACTGAACTGATCACCACCCCTTTGTAGTTTCATTTTAATTCCTACCTTACAGGTATGAAGAGAAAGCGAACCAACGCTGTGCTGCAGAGAACAAATTTGCAGAACTCAAGAAGGTAAGAGGAAGAAGCCATTGGTATAAAATAATAAATAATAATAATAATATTTATTTATTTATTCATTCATTCATTCATTCATTCATTCATTCATTCCCTGCCCATCTGGCTGGTTTCCCCCAGCCACTCTGGGCGGCTTCCAACAAAATATTAAAAATACAATAAAACAGGTATAGCCTGCTGAAACATTTCAATTAAAAATAATGAGGTTTTCTCCTCATTTCAGAAATATCTATGTTTTAAAAATGAGAAATCTCCCCATTTCATTTTTGAAATAACTCAGTTTTCTTTGTTGCCGTCATCACCATCAGCATCTGATGCCCCTCTATCTTGCTTCCTCCCAGCTCAGTAGGCTGCCAGGTTGAGGGATGGAGACCATGGTTTATGGATTATTGGGGCCCAATCAGGCATCCTTTTTATTATGCATTCATGATGATTTGTAGTCGTGATACTATTTGGACAGTCATCTGTGATTGTGTTTGCAAAATACTCTTTGTACCTGCAAGGGTTTTGGGGTTCTCAAACTGTTTCATTTCCGATCGATGCATACCCTGAAATCGCTTGGCAAAATCCCATAACTTTTTAGAATGCCAAACATTCTGCTTTAATTCCGTCTTTTATTACATTGTAACCCCTTTGGACAGCAATAATGTGGCAGCACTGGGCCTCAAAGACTCTGTTCATGCATTTCTGTGCTTTCCACTTAGTTGGTCTCTAAGGTGCTACTGGAAGGAATTTTTTTATTTTGTTTTGACTATGGCAGACCAACACGGCTATCTACCTGTAACTGTGCTTTCCATGTTAGCCATACTGAGAATAGACTCATTGAAATTAAGGGACACGACTAACTTAGGTCCATTAACTTAAATAGGTCCACTCTGAGTAAAACAGTGTTGGCCACAGTTCTTGAGCTCCTTGGAGAAAAAGGTCAGACATAAATGCAATAAGTAAATAAAAAGGAGTTGTGAAATTAGACCAAGGACCTATGTATGATTGTTAATTCAGGACAGTGGAAATAGCTCAGTCAGTAGAGCATGAGACTTAATCACAGGGTTGTGGGGGTTCAAGCCACATGTTGGGCAAAAGTTTCCTGCATTGCAGGGGGCTGGACTAGATGACACTTGTGGTCTTTTCCAACTCTACAGTTCTATGATTCTATGAAATGGATTTACACTCTATAAAATGTTTCATAAGTTTGTTCATGTAAGCACACTCTAGGTCAGGCATAGGCAACCTTGGCTCTCCAGATGTTTTGGAACTACAATTCCCATCATCCCTGACCACTGACCCTGTTAGCTAGGGGTCATGGGAGTTGTAGTTCCAAAACATCTGGAGAGCCAAGGTTGCCTATGCCTGCTCTAGGTCATGGGTAGGCAAACTAAGGCCCGGGGGCCGGATCCGGCCCAATCACCTTCTAAATCCGGTCCATGGATGGTCCAGGAATCGGCGTGTTTTTTTACATGAGTAGAATGTGTCCTTTTATTTAAAATGCATCTCTGGGTTATTTGTGGGGCCTGCCTGGTGTTTTTTACATGAGTAGAATGTGTCCTTTTATTTAAAATGCATCTCTGGGTTATTTGTAGGGCCTGCCTGGTGTTTTTTACATGAGTAGAATGTGTCCTTTTATTTAAAATGCATCTCTGGGTTATTTGTGGGGCATAGGAATTCATTCATAATTTTTTTCCAAAATATAGTCCGGCCCCCCACAAGGTTTGAGGGACAGAGGACCGACCCCCTGCTGAAAAAGTTTGCTGACCCCTGCTCTAGGTGTTTTTGCCCCCTTTCCTTTGAAACCATATCTAAACAGTAGAATATAAATAACAATGAAATGTCATCCTTGCAGGATAGAGACTGTGTCGCTTTGACCAATGCAGAGCTGGAGATCCAAGTCAGTCTCCTCTCCCAAGAGATCGAGTTCCTGAGATGCATATATCTGAAGGTAAGTAAGGAGACGTCCCATGCAGAGACACTCCATATTATCTCCACTTAGCCTATAAATCTCAAGGTGCCATTTAAATCCTAGTAAGTACAGAAGAAGAAATGGACAGACCTAAAGCTGGTCTGAATGGAGCAGAGCTGCAAACAGTGGTCCCCACCCTCACAAGAAACGGTGAATAGTATCCAAGTCTACAGTAGTCAAGTTATCGTTGAACTTAAGGCAAAAAAAAAAAAACCTTAAGTACCTCTCTCCCTCCCTGGCAGTGAGTCATCATCATTTAGATCACTAATAACCTATTGCCATAATGACACCCAAAATTATTTGCCTGAGGTTGCTGCCTCATTTTGTCTAATGATAGGGCCAGCTCTGTAAATTCCAGTGGTTGGTTGGCATGTAGTGGGCACCTTTGTCTACCTAGCCTGGATTTGCAAGTGAATTAGGCCTAATTTCAGGTTACAATGAGGATTTCTGAGCAGTGTTATTATGATATATTAAAATTATTAAGTCTCTTTCTATGCAAAACAAAGACTCCAAGTGACTTACGGCATATTCAAAAGCATAAACATAGGTAAATGTACATTATAATATAAACACATTCGCACAAAAACACATGCAATTCATAGCAACCAGAAAGCAACCACACCCAGTGCTCCCCCCCCCCCGAAAAATAGGTTCTCACCATGAAGTTGTTACAGTAAGTGCCATACTTTTTAACAACAATAAAAAGAGGTGCTGGTACTGCATACCCTTGAAGGGACCTTGGTCCCCCAGGAGTTGACTCCTATGAACTAATAATAATAATAATAATAATAATAATAATAATAATAATAATTTATTATTTATACCCCGCCCATCTGGCTGGGTTTCCCCAGCCACTCTGGGCGGCTTCCAACAAAATATTAAAATACAGTAGTCCTTCAAACATTAAAAGCTTCCCTAAACAGGGCTGCCTTCAGATGTCTTCTAAAAGTCAGGTAGTTGTTGTTCTCTTTGACATCTGGTGGGAGGGCGTTTCACAGGGTGGGTGCCACTACCGAGAAGGCCCTCTGCCTGGTTCCCTGTAACCTTACATTTCGCAGGGAGGGAACCGCCAGAAGGCCCTCGGCGCTGGATCTCAGTGTCCGGGCCGAACGATGGGGGTGGAGACGCTCCTTCAGGTATACTTAGTCCAGGCTTCCTCAACCTCGGCCCTCCAGATGTTTTGAGACTACAATTCCCATCATCCCTGACCACTGGTCCTGCTAGCTAGGGATCATGGGAGTTGTAGGCCAAAAGCATCTGGAGGGCTGAGGTTGAGGAAGCCTACATTAGTCTATCTAGCTCAATATTGCCTACATTGACTGACAGCAGCAATCCAGTTTTTAAGATAGTCCTACCTGGAGATGCCAGGGACTAAACAAAGCAGATGATCTGCCACTTTGTTCCAGTGCTTCCTTTAACAGGGTCTCTTTCGTTCTAGTCCAACTAAAGATAGTTGCACTTAAGTCAACAGGTTAAAGCAGTTGCTATTGACTTAAGCCTGATTGGCCTCAGCAGCATCTAAGGGTGATTAACTTTGTTTATTTCTTTAATGAGTTTATATGGTGCTCTTCAGATAGAAACTTCCCAGAGTGGCTACCAACATTTAAAAACACATGAACTACCGATACAAATTATAAAACAAAACAAGACAGTAGCAGCAGAGATTTTAATAAAAGAAGAAAAAAAAACCAAGATGATACTGTATAAAATTAAAAATAAAATAAAAGAAGACTTTAGGCCATTCAGTTAGATTTTTTTTAAAAAAAATATATACCATCAATGAATGTTAAAAGCTGCCTTGTACCAAGTCCATCTATGTCAGTGTTTATACCAACCAACAGCAGCTATCTGGGATTTCAGAGAGGGGACTTTTCCAACCCTACCTAGAGATGCCAAGGATTGAACCTGGGACCTTTTGCATGCAAAGCCACATGTATAAACCTTGGACCTTCTAATAATAATAATAATAATAATAATAATAATAATAATAATAATTTATTATGTATACCCCGCCCATCTGGCTGGGTTTCCCCAGCCACTCTGGGTGGCTTCCAACAAAATATTAAAATGCAATAGTCTATTAAACATTAAAAGCTTCCCTAAAGAGGGCTGCCTTCAGATGTCTTCTAAAAGTCTGGTAGTTGTTTTTCTCTTTGACATCTGGTGGGAGGACGTTCCACAGGGCGGGCGCCACTACCGAGAAGGCCCTCTGCCTGGTTCCCTGTAGCTTTGCTTCTCGCAGTGAGGGAACTGCCAGAAGGTCCTCGGCGCTGGACCTCAGTGTCCGGGCAGAACGATGGAGGTGGAGACGCTCCTTCAGGTATAGTGGGCCGAGGCCATTTAGGGCTTTAAAGGTCAGCACCAATACTTTGAATTGTGCTCAGAAACATACTGGGAGCCAATGTAGGTCTTCCAATCAGCTCTTCCCCACAACCTAAGTAGCACTTGAAAGCTTTGGCTACATACCAGCAGCAAAATGTCATTATAGTTCAGCAAATGCTGGGGGGGGGGGCATGGAGGGAAGTTTTACCTGGCGCTGAAATGATGCCAGCAAAGTTACTAAGCAGACCTCACTGGTAAGTGTGTTCCCTGAAAATGGAGCCACCACTAAAAAGGCCCTATCCCTTGTCATCTTCCTCAAAGCCTCCCTCTGATAAAGATATTTTTTCCATATATTTTCCCCTTCTAGAAAGCTGTGCTTGGGCCCAATGCTCACCTGCATGCTCATTGCTCAGTGCCTACAGCACCACACATGTGTGGATGAGTAACCACAGATTAATCAACCCAAACTCCAACTCAAACGCAATGCTTTGCACTGATGCCAATTCACATGTTCAGCTAAGAGTCACCACAAAGAGCTGAGCAAGGAAGTAATGATAGCTCAAGCAATGTGTTTGCCCATGTAAACCAGCTGCTAGCATTTGCGCCTGCTTTACAGATTTGCCTTATTACAACGCTAGCAAAGTTAGCAGAGAGAAGAAGTATTTGAGATAAGGGGTAAAGAACAAATGATGATGCATTTGGGTCAATATTCTTAGGAGGAAGCTCAACTGGACCATCACACCGGAGATTTGGATGTGGTTGTGAAAATGGACAACAACAGGTGTTTAGACATGGACAGCATTATTGCCATCCTCAGGGAAGAGTACAAAGAAATTGTCCAGAGGAGCAAAGCTGAGGCAGATGCCTTTTACCAAAACAAGGTAGGTGCTGAAACAAGGTGGGCGTTGGCAGCTTAAACAAAATGTCACAAATTCAAAAAGTGGTCTATTAAAGAAAAAAAGTCTTAATGGCACAAGTACTATGCAATCAGGGATGCGGGTGGCGCTGTGGTCTGAACCACTGCGCCTTGGGGTTGCCGATTGGAAGGTCGGCAGTTCGAATCCTCGCGACGGGGTGAGCTCCCGTTGCTCGGTCCCAGCTCCTGCCAACCTAGCAGTTCGAAAGAATGTCAAAGTGCAAGTAGATAAATAGGTACCGCTCTGGCGGGAAGGTAAACGGCGTTTCCGTGCACTGCTCTGGTTTCGCCAGAAGTGGCTTAGTCATGCTGGCCACATGACCTGGAAGCTGTACGCCGGCTCCCTTGGCCAGTAAAGCGACATTAGCGCCGCAACCCCAGAGTCGTTCGCGACTGGACCTAATGGTCAGGGGTCCCTTTACCTTTACCTTTACTATGAAATCATGATAGGGGGTACACATTTGCTGAAATATTTCAGGTTGCCCTCATCCTTCTTCACAAATATTTCTCTGGCTGCTTTTGATATAGCGTGTTCTCCTTCATGGAGAGCACGTGTTGCAGTGGGGGCCAGCAAGTCACCCCTCTGGTGCTGGGCGGGATCGGATAGATGGCCACGGCTGTGATTGGACCCAGGGTGTTGTTGGGGATTTGTATGTTGCAATTTGTTGATGGACAGCCCAGCATATATATATTGGTGGGTATGCAACGTGATCTCCCTCTTGGCTGCGTGCTTCTGATCACCCTCCCTCCCTCCCTATATTTTAGGCCTCTGCGTTGACCTTGCTATGCCTGTCATGGGGTCGTCTGCTGTTAGGGCAGGGGCCTGGTAGGAATTTTTCCGATTGGCTGGTGCCATCTGGTTTTCGCCTACTGCATAGCAAATAGTCACAACTTGTAAGGTTGGTGGTTAGGCATTGGTTATTATGTTGGTTGGAGGAGGGGTTATGATTGACTGTGTCTGCCCCTCCAATTGATGCTGGTGTTAGGGGAATTCCGTTAAAGGAATCCAGGGGCTCGATATGCTTTTGTCTGAACCCCCGGTCGGGGGCTAGGGCCGTGCAAGAGCCCTGGGAGCCTGAGGGGAGAGGGGAGGGTCAGACCACCCGGCTCCCTTTATCTCTCCAGAGGGTTTTCCCCTTACTGACGGTCGTCAGTAATGTCCCCAGTGGGACAGATAGTCTTAACCAATGCCTAAGCAACCACTCACATTATTTGTATGTTTAATAATGTTGTGGCCAAAATCATTCCAAAAACCAAAACTAAAATTCTGTCTGATGTGTGAATTATTTGAGGGGTGGTTTGGGGACCTCGACATGCAACTTCTCAATTTGTAGCATTGTAAGTCTGGGGTTCTTTATTTTGTCCATTGACTTGTAGCTGTATAAAGCAATATAAACTGCCAGGGCACCAGTTCAGGTGGATGAGTGTGGCTGGGGTGGGGCGGGGCTCAGAAGGAAGGGCGGGGGGCTATCATTGCCACGCTCCCAGAATCTGCTGCATGAGGTGTCTGTCTCACTCTGCCTGACTTGGTCCTATGCTCTTTGCATCTGATCTCTCTCATTATAGCTGTCCTCGCTAAACAGCCATCATGTTTATACCCTTAGTATGAAGAGGCTCAAAGCAAGAGATGCTGCTACAAGAGAGACCTGAAGAAATACAAGCAGCAGATATCTGAACTTACAAGGAGGATCGAGAAGCTTCAGTGTGAAATTCAGAGTGTGCAAAAGGAGGTAAGTTTGGTGGTGGACAGGTCAGGCAACCAGATTTCGAAAATCAAAATTCTGCAACAACAACAACAACAACAAATCCACATAAGACTACACATGCAATACAATTTTGTTATAAAGTAGTTTATTATTTCTTAATCGTTTATATTGTACAATCTGAATTTTTAGACAAGGATGCTGGAAAGGCAAAACATGAGAGGTTGGGGGTAGTAGCTGTGAGTAGCATGGCGAATATAGGCAAGACTTAGAATTAGACCAAACAGAGATCACAACAAGACCACTTCCAACAACTGGAATCTTTTCTCTTTGAGCAAACAGCCGTAAATTTTAGTTCTTAATTTCCATTTCTCCTTATAGACACATTGTTGCATGCAGTTTTGACTAATTTAATGCACTTCTCTCTATTATTTTCACTAAGGTGTGCTCTTTTATTCACACCTTTCCTGAATATACACATTTTTGCACACATTTTTGAAGAATGGCTGCCTTTCAGCCTGCATATTGTTTCAGGAAGTGCCCATTGGGTAGGTTCGCCTTCAAATGAGAAATGAATCAAATTTCTCCACCATCCCAAGCAGGGACTAGTCCAAATTTCTGATGGAGAAATTGAGCCAGTGCACAACCACCCAAAATCTGTACACTGAAGGCTTTTGTGATCTAGTTATCTGGCGCAAGGAAATGGAGGCTAACCTGACCAACTTCTGTAATTGCTGCAGAATGATGAGCTGCAGAAGGCTGTCTGTGATGGGACGGAAGGTGGCGACTGTGCCCTGAAAGATGCTCAGGAGAAATATGCCGAGTTGGTGGAGGCCCTTCGGAATGGCAAGGACGAACTGGCATGCTTGGTGTGTGACTACCAGGAGCTACTGAACACAAAGCTTGCCCTAGATATTGAGATCGCAGCCTACAAAAGCCTGCTGGAAGGGGAAGAGCAGAGGTGAGCCTGCAAACTGTTGGGAGAGCAATGACAGCGGAATCACAACGAAAAGTTATGTTAACAGAAAGTTAACCAAGGGTTAACACGGGTGGTGCTGTGGTCTAAACCACAGAGCCCAGGCCTTGCCGATCAGAAGGTCGGCGGTTCGAATCCCTGTGATGAGCTCCCGTTGCTCGGTCCCAGCTCCTGCCAACCTAGCAGTTCGAAAGCACGTCAAAGTGCAAGTAGATAAATAGGTACCACTCCGGCGGGAAGGTAAACGGTGTTTCCGTGCACTGCTCTGGTTTCACCAGAAGCAGCTTAGTCATGCTGGCCATATGACCTGGAAGCTATCTGCAGACAAACGCCGGGTCCCTTGGCCAGTAAAGCGAGATGAGCATCGCAACCCCATTCGTGTCTGGACCTAACTGTCAGGTTCTCTTATCGGTTGTTCAATAGAAATGCCAAAGCCATTTGTCTTTAAGTCTTTTTATTCAGTGCCAAGCTATTTACAGTGCAGAGCTCAGTTTATCATGTCTGCTCAGTCACTAGCAGAATCCGGAAGTGCCTCCCTCCTGTTTTGGCGCCAACACCAAAGTTTTGGCATCCTAAATTGCTGCCTTCTCCTCCTACGTGATATATGCGCCGGAACTGACACTTCCCCCTCCGAGCGAGTCTGCTGGGTGGTGCCAGGTCTCCCACTATCTCCCTGGACACCTGGCACTCCCTGGCTCCCAGCCACTAACTGCTCCTCCCCCGAGACGGGACTGCCAGATTCACTCGAAGATGAATCTGTTGTTAACACAGGTTGCGGCTCTCTGTAAACACTCAGAGCTGGACTGGCAGGGGCGGGCAGATCCCTGACACTAACGGTCAGGGGTACTTTTACCTTTAACTAAGGGTTAATTTGCATTTAGGGATCTCAAAGCAGTAAATGGGTATAATATTTGGAGTCATTCAGAGTACAGTTGTGGTTGCATCCAGAGAATCCTGGATGCAAATGGAGTTCATAAAATGAGGGCCCTCAAACTGGTTCTCAGGACTCTCCCCAGGACATGCCCACTCCTATAGGACTCACCCTCTCTGAGTGCTGGGGTGTGTCCTTGAAGCATGATAATGCCTCTTCCTTACCTGGATGGAGGTGTGTGTGTGTGTGTGTGTGTGTGTGTGTGTGTGTGTGTGTGTGTGTGTGTACAGAAGCCTCTGGCTTCTGCATGGCTGGAATGTAACTTACTTTACTGAATTAAGAGTCACACCCATTGCTCTGCCCACTTTTCCAACTGGCACAACCCACCACTGATATACACCCCACCCCCAGAAGTTGCCAAAGAGGGAATGCACCCTTTGAACTAGTAAAAATAACAATAACAATAACAACAACAACAACAACAACAACAACAATTTTTAAATTCTGTTATATCCCAAAAAAGGCGTTGCGGCCAACTACACGACCATTAACATTTCTGTTTCCTGCCCCTTGATTGCAGTTTCAATATTATTGTGTTTGAGCTGTATTTGTGTTTATCGGCGATAGCCGTGGTATGGTCTTCTGTGACGCCGGTGGCTCAAGTGTTTATTGTATGTTGTAACTTCATGTTTTATATTGCATATTTTATGTTTTTATGGGCTTATAGCCACAATAAATTCCATCTGAAGATGGGGTTGGGGAATTATGTGACTGTAATTACATGTAAACTACTGTAAACTACAAGAACTGTAAACTACAAGAAAGAAGATTCCACCTAAACATTAGGAAGAACTTCCTGACAGTAAGAGCTGTTCGACAGTGGAATTTGCTGCCAAGGAGTGTGGTGGAGTCTCCTTCTTTGGAGGTCTTTAAGCAGAGGCTTGACAGCCATCTGTCAAGAATGCTTTGATGGTGTTCCTGCTTGGCAGGGGGTTGGACTGGATGGCCCTTGTGGTCTCTTCCAACTCTATGATTCTATGATAATTGGAGGAGAACGTACTATATTCTTTTATCCTTGCCCACACAGGATGTCCAAAGATTGTGGAAACTCAGTCAGCGTATGTAAGTAGCCTTCCTTGTTCTTTTCTCCTGTTCTTTGCAGATCAGAATCCATGTTTGGTGCCCCAAAGAAGTTTAGCGAAATAACCATTGCATGCGTTTCCTTTCCAGCTGTCGCCAATGCCCCATGCTCTTCCCAAAATGTTGCAAAACCAGGAGGTGAATGCTGTCCAACGGAGGGCGATGCTTGTGGATCCGAAAGCTTAAGAGTTGCGGTGTCTGCTTTCAGATGCAACCGGAACAGGCGCCAAAGGCACTCCACTGGCTACCAAAGGTCAAGCAGAGCTAAGGCGAAGTAAGACTTCACTAAGAATATGGTCAGGTTTAACGTCAATGATTCCATCCGCCATTTTTCAAGTAGCAGAAAGGGGGAGCTTGCATATCTAGGTTCTTGGTGATGTGGGTTGAGCTGGCTAAAGCAAAAAGGGTTGGTACTCGGGGACACTGTGCATATTACGCAGCAACAAGAAGGAAAGCTACTGGATTCCAAGAAAACACAGAATTTGGCCGTTCTGCCTCTGACAGAGGAAGTCACATCATAGTGGGGGCTCACCGGCATGAAACAGAACCAACACAGTCTGTCACATGTAAGGTATAGGGGAGAATTTTTGATTCAGCTCTTATTTATGGCTGAATCTATTAAATTTGGATTTTCCAAAATAATATGAGAACTGAAACCCAGTCATCCTTCAAAATTCCCACTTATCTGAATTTTGCAGTGCAGTTCTCCAACCAATGTACAAAAATGCATATATTAGGGGGGGACTGCATGAAAATGAACGTATCAGTGACACTTACATACAAAAATGCAATGTATTAGAAGGAACTGCTTGCAAAAATGTGAATGTTGGTCAAAAGTGCATGCAAAAGTGTGTGTGTGTGTGTGTGTGTGTGTGTGTGTGCGCGCGCGCGCAGAGAGAGAGAAAGAGAAATTCACCATAAAATTCTGTCAATTTTGGGGGATGGTTAAAACATTCACAAATTGCTGCAGAAATGTGGAGAAGTGAACTCAAGATTGTAAAAATGTGAAACTGAGAGAACTAAAATCGATAGATCCTTCTTTGCCTAGTCACATGTCTGAAACGTTCCAGGCATGGAATGAACCTCACTGTGCATGTGCAGAGACCTCCTCTGCCAATGAAGGAGGGCATCATGCCATCCATGTGCTAAGATTGGTAACAATGTGGCCCAATCCCTGCACATGAGCAGTGAGACCCACTGCTTCCCTATTAGCAGAGAATTAGGATCAAAATGGCTCATCTTGCCCCCAGGATCATGTCCTCTGATTTACTCCACCCCTGGGCATCCACACATAGAGCCTGGATAGTTGCAATGTGGGAATCTTCATATATACAGCTGTAGCCATGAAGACTCCCTCCATACAGATATCTGTGGTAGGTGTGAGGACGCCATGTTGAGGGCAGAGCTTGTCGGTGCAGCCCTACTCCCCAATTCACACATGGGTAGAACATGTAATCGATTCCCCTGAACAGAACTACTGAAAGTGAACAGTGGACATTCATCCACTGAAACTGGGTTTCTAGAGTCCCGGCGAGATTCTGGAACATTATGTTCTGGGGGGGGGGGGGGGATAAATGCATCCCCAGAATTTTCTCCAGAGCAGAACAATATACTATTGCCTGTTTCTGTTTTCAAGTTAATGTGTTTATCCTCAGAGTGTAATAGAAAGGAGGGTGCTTTTGCTGATAAGGTGTGGGGAAACCTATCGTGGCTGCTAAACAGGTACAACCCAGATTAAGTTTGGTGCATTAAAATAAACCAACAGAGCAATTAATAGCTTATGAAAACCAAATCCTCCAAGCCACAATATCTGGACCAGCTCTGTAGAGGAGGAATAGATGCCACTACCTCATAAAAGTAGCTTTTTAGGGCATTGTGATATAGTACACCAGGTACAGGCAAACTTCCAGATGTTTTGGCCTACAACTCCCATGATCCCTAGCTAACAGGACCGGTGCTCGGGGATGATGGGAATTGTAGTCCAAAACATCTGGAGGACCGAAGGTTGCCTATGCCTGTAGTACACAGTTACCCTGGTCCGGGTAGCAGTTGGATAGGGAATCACATGCACTACAGACGGGGCTGCACACAGATAGCCCAGTAACCAAAGATAAAATCTCACCAATCAGCTGTTGAAAGGTGGAGAGCCTGGATTCAGTCTCCCAACCTTCCTTTCTCCAACAGACATCTGGTTAGTGAGATGACAGCTTTGTTTATCAGACTGTGTGTGCACAGCTCTGTTTTTTCTCTCTGTGTGTGTTTCTGTTGGGCCTGAGTCAGTGTGCCTAATACAGGCTTCACCAGCCTGTTGCCCACCAGACGCTTTGAACTACAACTCCCACCAGGCCCATCTGGGCAGATGGGAGCCATAGTTCCAAACTTCTGGGAGGCACCAGGTTGATGAAGGCTGGTGTAACAGAATGTTGAATGTGTGCAAGTTGAAAGGCAACAAGGGATTGGAAAGTTCAAGCACCAGTACTGTTTTCTGTAAAAGATCCTGTGTATGTACCTGTATGTTTTCTTGCTTTGCTCATTGCTGTAGTTTTCTGTATTATAGCCAATAAACTGTCACGTGGGAAAAGCACATTTTGTTGTACTTTGTTTTTATTTTTAATACATTTGTGCCTCACTCTGCCTCTTGAGGAATGGTGCAACTAGCATTACTTAATATAGTTGTCATTATTATATTTCTCGTTGTCGTAAGAACATAAGGAGAGCATGCTGGATGAGGCCAATGGCCCATGCAAACCAGCATCCTGTTCTCACTGTGACCAGCCAGATGCATGCTATAAACCCTCAGGCAGGATCTGGCTCAAGGGCACTTTCCCCCTTGGTTTCCAGAAACTCATATTCAGAAACATAATTGTCTCCAGCTCTGGAGGCAGAGCAAAGCCATCATAGCTAGTAGCCACCGATAGACCTCTATTCCATGAATTGGTTTAAACCGCTTTTAAAGGATCATCATCATCATTGTGTGTGTGTGTGTTCATGGATAAATGAATGTGTCTGTGTGTATATACCTCTGCGCACACAACCTGTTTATACTATCCTTCACTACAGAGTGGTTTGCATTAAAAAAAAAAAATCCTATACATAAGAACAATTTTAACAAATAAATCAGCTGACAGCTAAAAGAACACATTAGCAAGTCTAAAAGCCAGGGCAAATGAGAAGGTTTTTCTGCCTGGCATCTGAAAGTGTGCAAAATTGCTTCAAATTAAACCCAATTAAATTCAAATTAAAGCCCTAAACGGCCTCGGTCCAGTATACCTGAAGGAGCGTCTCCACCCCCATCGTTCAGCCCGGACACTGAGATCCAGCGCCGAGGGCCTTCTGGTGGTTCCCTCACTGCGAGAAGCAAAGCTACAGGGAACCAGGCAGAGGGCCTTCTCGGTAGTGGCACCCACCCTGTGGAACGCCCTCCCATCAGATGTCAAAGGAAAAAACAACTATCTGACTTTTAGGAGACATCTGAAGGCAGCCCTGTTTAGGGAAGCTTTTAATGTTTAATAGATTACTGCATTTTAATGTTCTGTTGTAAGCCGCCCAGAGTGGCTGGGGAAACCCAACCAGATGGGCGGGGTATAAATAATAAATTATTATTATTATTATTATTATTATTATTTATTAACCACCTTGGGGAGGTTTTTTAAAAGGCAGGGTGTCACAGCTGAAAAGGAGCGCTCTTTTGCTGCACTGTCACCCACTTCACTTCTCAGAAAGGTGGCTCTTCACAGTTCTATTCATCCACGCATTGCATTCTTTCTTCCAAGGAGCCCAAGGTGCCACACATGGTTTGCCCACCCCACTTTATCCTCACAACAACGCTGTGAGGTAGGTTAGGCTGGGAGACAGCGGACTCAGGTATACAGCTGCAAATAAAATGCTTTAAGGTTCGAATCCCCGCGACGGGGTGAGCTCCCATTGTTTGGTCCCTGCTCCTGCCAACCTAGCAGTTCGAAAGCACGTCAAAGTGCAAGTAGATAAATAGGTACCGCTGCAGCGGGAAGGTAAACAGCATTTGTGTGTGCTGCTCTGGTTTCGCCAGAAGTGGCTTAGTCATGCTCGCCACATGACCTGGAAAAACTTCTGTGGACAAACGTCGGCTCCCTTGGCCAGTAAAGCGAGATGAGCGCCGCAACCCCAGAGTCATTCACGACTGGACTTAACTGTCAGGGGTCCTTTACGTTTATCTTTTTAAAGTGCATTATACAAATGTGTCACTAGATGGCGATGGTGAGCTATGGCAAATTCTATATATTTTTCAAAATGTTTTTTTAAAAAAGTATTTTCACAACGTTTTTTTATATGTGTTTAGATTCCACCAGTGACTGGCCCAAAGTCAGTCTTTGTGGCTTCATAGTTGAGCGGGGATTTGAATCCCGGTCTCCCAGATCCTAGTCCAACACTCTAACCACTACACTAAGGACCGTCTCCTCTCATCTTTTAATAGTGCAGCAGGGTAAGGAGAGAGAGAGACTAACCCAAAGCCAGACAGTGAGCTTCAAGGCTGATCCAGGGTATTCTACATCCAGACCCAGGTGGTGCTGTGGGTTAAACCACAGAGCCTAGGGCTTGCTGATCAGAAGGTCAGTGGTTCGAATCCCTGCGACGGGGTGAGCTCCCGTTGCTCAGTCCCTGCTCCTGCCCACCTAGCAGTTCGAAAGCACGTCAAAGTGCAAGTAGATAAATAGGTACCACTCCAGTGGGAAGGTAAACAGCTTTTCCATGCGCTGCTCTGGTTCGCCAGAAGTGGCATAGTCATGCTGGCCACATGACCTGGAAGCTGTACGCCGGCTCTTGGGCAATAAAGTGAGATGAGCACCACAACCCCAGAGCCAGACACGACTGGACCTAATGGCCAGGGGTCCCTTTACCTTTACCTTTATTCTACATTGAAACCTGCCCCATGCCATTCTAGCTGAGACCTGCACCGACTTAAATCCTGAGCTTAACTGCAGCCTTTGTTGTTTTAAAAATGAACCATAATCTTGCTTCCCACAACTGAAGCTGAGCCAGCCCTGGAAGAGAATCAGCTGAGGAAATTGTTCAGGCTCCCTAGGCTTCGCATTGCAAACATACCTTGCACGCAGTGAGCTGCGGTTTGAAAGCCTGAAGGCAGAGTTTCCACCGTTTTGTTGGACCCTGTCACGCCCTTAATCTCATTATCTTCCTCATGTTTGAGATGCAGTGAGATCAGATACATCCACTCTACAATATTTTCTCTTTCCTGGGAGGTTAGGAAGTGTTTGATAACTGATCCGTCTCACCCAGTGCAGCCTGCAGCTCTCCAGGTAAGACTTGTGAAGCCTCTCCAGCCGAAGGTTTCCCCCAGCTCTGAAACCGGAAATCCTTTTAAAAACAGATGCCAACGACTTGCGCTCCCTTGTTTAGCTAGAGCTGCATGCAGAACACAATGTCAATCCTGGTGTAGTGGTCAGAGTGCCAGGCTAGAACGTGGGAGGTCAGGGTTCAAATGCCTATTCAGCTATGGCTCACTGCCTCTCGGCCTAACTTATCTCACAGGGGAGAATGTGGGGGACTAAATGGGGGGTGGGGTGGAGAGCCATGTATGCCACCTTTGAGCTCCTTGGAGAAAAAGTTGAGAAATACAGTGGTACCTTGAGTTACAAACGCCTCAGGTTACAAATGCTTCAGGTTACAAACTCTACTAACCTGGAAGAGTTACCTCGAGTTGAGAACTTTGCCCCAGGATGAGAAGGGAAATCTTGTGCCGGTGGCGCAGTGGCAGCAAGAGGCCCCATTAGCGAAAGCAGGCCTCTAGTTAAGAACAGTTTCAGGTTAAGAACGGATCTCCGGAACGAATTAACTAGAGGTACCACTGTAAATGCAATTAACAACAACGACAACACACTGTATGTTGGATGTGATCCATTGGTGCAGTCTATTGCGTGTTGAGGTCCCCAAACCACCCCTTAAATAATTCACACATCAGTCAGAATTTTAGTTTTGGTTTTTGGCATGATTTTGGCCACAACTTTATTAAAATACAAGCAATGTGAGTGGTTGCTTAGGCATTGGTTAAGACTATCTGTCCCACTGGGGACAGAACTGACGACCGTCAGTAAGGGGAAAACCCTCTGGAGAGATAAAGGGAGGCGGGTGGTCTGACTCTCCCCTCTCCCCTCAGGCTCCCAGGGCTCTTGCACAGCCCTAGCCCCTGACCGGGGGTTCGAACAAAAGCATCGAGCCCCTGGATTCCTTTAACGGAATTCCCCGTACACCAGCATCAATTGGAGGGGCAGACACAGTCAATCATAACCCCTTCTCCAACCAACATAATAACCAATGCCTAACCGCCAACCTTACAAGTTGTGACTATTTGCTACGCAGTAGGCGAAAACCAGATGGCACCAGCCAATCAGCCAAATGGAAAAATTCCTATCAGGCCCCTGCCCCAACAGCAGACGACCTTCCCCAGTTTGGTGCCCTCCATATGCTTTTGGACTGTAGCTCCTATAACCTCAGACCACTGCCCATGCTAGTTGGGGCTAATAGAAATCAGGGAGTTCAAAATATTTGGAGGGCACCAGGATGTCCATAGCTGTCAACTTTCGGATTTGAAAATAAGGCATTTTCCAAAACTTTCGGATTTGAAAATAAGGGATGGTGCAATGGCACCAAGTAGCCTCGCCACCCTGCGCTCCAGAGGCTGCGTGCGAACGGGTGAGCGAAAGAGCGAGCGCATAGACGGCAGGCAGGCTGGCTGGCTGGTTGGGCGTGAGGGTCTGGCTGCACAAGGCATGCAAGCTCCGCCCCCAGTCGGTCTCAGACTCCTTATTGGCAGCCGAGCAACGCAGCTGAGGAGCCTCCCTGGCCGGCAGGGAGGGAGAGGAGCTGCTTCCTTTGAAATCCGGGAAATTTAAGGGATATCAACAATCCGGGATAGCAATCCGGAAATGGCATTGGAATAAGGGAGTTTCCTGCAAAAAAAGGGAGGGTTGACAGCTATGAGGATGTCTGAGGCAGCTTATGAAACTGATTTTAAAAATGTAAATGTCAACTAAATACTATGAAAACCAGCACAATTTTAAAATATTTAGCTAAGAATTCAAACGTACCACGTTTCCTACAAAATTCCTGCAAAGGTCATCTCCATTTACTCCTCCTCAACAGCTCTAGCTTGTGTCACCTTTCCCTCAAAACACAAGCAGTCCTTTCAGTAGGCCCAAGGAGGTTCCCCCTCAGTGCACAGGAAGTTTGGTGGACTTGAAACGGCTCCTCCTCTGCACTACAAGAAAGGGTTGAGAAATCAACCATCAAAACTTGGAAGCTGACATGCTCTGCCTGCCAGCTCTTTTGCTCCTAAACGGATCTGATTACATTCAAGTCAAGTCAAACCAATGTGCAGCCACCCATCTCTTTTCAAACAGCTGTTTATTAATGCACTTCTGGAATTTATTTAACCAACAGTTACTTTGCTGCAGTCTATTTATTTACAAGTATTTATTTGCAACGGAAAATTCTGATATCCCCCAGCTTGGTGCGCGCGCGCACACACACACACACACACACACACACACACACAAACATCCAGAAAGGGAGATCTGAATACTCAAAACATTTCCTATGCAGCTGATGGGTGGACACATGTACATTTTACCTGCATTCTGATGCTTGTCTGGACGGCTGGATATTTTTTTAAAAAAATGCATCACCATTCATTCATAGCCACTAATTGATGTGTACGATGAATCATGCATGCCTACTGTTCTGGAATAAAATGAATGGAAATGAGTAGAACCTTGTCTATGGCTAGCATAATTAGTGATCATTTATTTTGGTCTTTAAAATGTGCATTTAAACTGTGTAACTTGAGGACTTTCCTTGAACAAATAGTATCGACTACAACAACTTTCTTTTCTTACTGAAGCAACAGTAAATCTAAGCTACTTTGGAATGGGTGAATTAGATTTGTCAAGATTTGTCAATTAGATAAAGGTAAAGGGAGCCCTGACCATTAGGTCCAGTCGTGTCCGACTCTGGGGTTGCGGCGCTCATCTCGCGTTACTGACCGAGGGAGCAGGCGTACAGCTTCCGGGTCATGTGGCCAGGATGACAAAGCCACTTCTGGCGAACCAGAGCAGTGCACGGAAACGCCGTTTACCTTCCTGCCGGAGTGGTACCTATTTATCTACTTGCACTTTGATGTGCTTACGAACTGCTAGCAGGGACCGAGCAACGGGAGCTCACCCCGTCGCGGGGATTCAAACCTTCTGATCAGCAAGCCCTAGGCTCTGTGGTTTAACCCACAGCGCCACCTGGATCCCTACATCAATTAGATACTCAAGCTCAAAAGATTAAGACACTTGTTAATATTTTGGCATTTGATGTGGTCAGAAACGTATGAAGAGAGAGGACAAGAAGGGTCCAACTTTGGTGTGTTTTTGCCTCTTGAACCTTTCACAAATTAGCTAAAATGGCAACCTGAAGTCTTCCTATTTATGTAATTTACTCTGTATCCATCTCCCCCAGTTCGTAATTCATAATTTTATGAACATCTAGCATGCTCACTCCTTAATCGTGGTCCCCACCACTACCTGCAATCTCAAACATCTCAAACACTTTAGTCTTTGCTAATAGAGAAAGGGATCCAACTCTTGAACATCTCAGCTGCAATGGCGGCACTAGAAAGAAAAAAGGGGGGGATTTGCACAGAATGATCATAGTACATACCTGACAGGAGGGGGTAACGTTATCTTTCAACACTCCCACCTTAAACATAGAATCATAGAATCCTAGAGTTGGAAGAGACCCCAAGGGCCATCCAGTCCAACCCCCTGCCAAGCAGGAAACACCATCAAAGCATTCCTGACAGGTGGCTGTCAAGCCTCTGCTTAAAGACCTCCAAAGAAGGAGACTCCACCACACTCCTTGGCAGCAAATTCCACTGTCGAACAGCTCTTACTGTCAGGAAGTTCTTTCTAATGTTTAGGTGGAATCTTCTTTCTTGTAGTTTGAATCCATTGCTCCGTTTCCGCTTCTCTGGAGCAGCAGAAAACAACCTTTCTCCCTCCTCTATATGACATCCTTTTATATATTGGAACATGGCTATCATATCACCCCTTAACCTTCTCTTCTCCAGGCTAAACATACCCAGCTCCCTAAGCCGTTCCTCATAAGGCATCGTTTCCAGGCCTTTGACCATTTTGGTTGCCCTCCTCTGGACATGTTCCAGCTTGTCAGTATCCTTCTTGAACTGTGGTGCCCAGAACTGGACACAGTATTCCAGGTGAGGTCTGACCAGAGCGGAATACAGTGGTACTATTACTTCCCTTGATCTAGATGCTATACTCCTATGGATGCAGCCCAGAATTGCATTGGCTTTTTTAGCTGCTGCATCACACTGTTGACTCATCTCAAGTTTGTGGTCTACTTCTTTGAACTCCTATTGATGGCAAGGGAATTAACTTTGAAGAAAATTTTAAAAAAATTCCTTCCAGTAGCACCTTAGAGACCAACTAAGTTTGTTATTGGTATGAGCTTTCATGTGCATGCACACTTAAGAAAGCATGCTTAAAAGTAGTGGCTTTTCCAGCTTTATGAATTCAGTTATGATTAAATGGTATGCGTGGTATGTGCCTGGTAACCCAACAATGTGGGAGTGCCTTTTTCTATACATTTTGCAGCTCTGTAATATGGACGTACAGGCAAACCTCAGAGATGAAGAAGAAGAAGAGGAGGAGTTTGGATGTGATATCCCGCTTTATCACTACCCGGAGGAGTCTCAAAGCGGCTCACATTCTCCTTTCCCTTCCTCCCCCACAACAAACACTCTGTGAGGTGAGTGGGGCTGAGAGACTTCAGAGAAGTGTGACTAGCCCAAAGTCACCCAGCAGCTGCATGTGGAGGAGCGGAGACGCGAACCCGGTTCACCAGATTACGAGTCTACCGCTCTTAACCACTACACCACACTGGCTCTCGTTGATATTGCAGGTTCAGTTCCAGACCACTGAAATAAAGTGAATACTGCAATAAGCAAGTCACACCATTTCTGTCATTGTTGTTGTTGTTGTTGTTGTTGTTGTTGTTGTTGTTTTTAATTATATTTATTGGGTTTTAAACAGAAAAATACAAAGAAACTTAACATCATACATCATACATCATACAAAAAGCACCATACAAAATACAAAAACACAAACATACCCGTGTTTCCCCTATTTTAAGACACCATCTTATATATTTTTTCTCAAGAAAATGCACTATGGCTTATTTTGAGGGGATGTCTTATTTTTATTACGTAAGCACGCCTTGGCAAGGCCACGCTCGAGTTCTGGGGCTGCGAAGGACGGGACGGATGCGGAGCTCTTTGTTTGCTTGCTGGCAGCGGGGGGGGGGGAGCCAAGCTGAGCTTTGAGGAAACGGGCAGCAGAGAGACCCGCTTTCGCTGGGCGCTCTCTCCTGCTCCTCCTCCGCCGCCTTCCCTCCTCGAAACTCGACAGAACCCTTGTTTTCCAAGGGGCCTCTTGGGCGACGCGCGGGGCGGCTCAGGGGATTTCATCATGGCGGCGAGCAGGGAAAGCCCGTGCCACCTTCCCTCTCCGCCATGGCGGCCGCCCTGTGCGCTCTGCGCCGAGCGGAGTTGAGCGAGTGCGCAGGCGAAGAGACCTTCGGAGTGCCTTTGTTGCGTCCGCTGCCCCTTGCTGTGCACCCTGCTCTGCAGAGTTCCTGAGCGCTGCTTCTGGGGCTGACTGGTTTTGGTGGCGGGACTGGACGCCCAGCCCCGCCTTTTCCTTGGCGCCCTCCAGAACTGCGCCTATCACTATGGCTTATTTTCGGGGTACGGCTTATTTTTCGCAAATGCAAAAAAAATCCTGCTATGGCTTATTTTATGACTACATCTTAAAATAGGGGAAACAGGGTACATCATAATTTCCCTTTCATTATGTCTAATCATGTTGGGGTGACTTCCTCACGTCTCCCCTACTGCGTTTCATTGTCAATCATCTTTAGTAATTTCTTGCCATCTTTAAATATTATTTGTTATTATCACTTATATCATTTTCTTGTAATAGTCTTAACCTAAAATCATATATCTATATTACTTAAACCTATTTTTCTACTCTGTAAGCTATCATTTCTTCCAACTTTTTTCAATCTTTCAATCTTACAATAGTTCTTTAAGTATACTTTAATTTTTTCCCATTCTTTTTCCACCGTCTCCTCCCTTTGGTCGCGGAGTTTCCCGGTCAGTTCGGCGAGTTCCATATAGTCCATCATTTTCATCTGCCATTCTTCTATCGCACACCATTTCTGTTGTTTCCCAGTGCATATAAAAGTTATGTTTACACTACACTGCAGTCTATTAAGCCAGCTCTGCCCCGCCATCCCCGCCACCACTGCAGGGGCAGGAAGGCAAAAAACCATCTCCAGCCCTAGCCAGCTCTACTTCCAGGGCCAGAAGAGAGGGGGGCAGGGTTTTCTGTCCCTTGAAAGCGCCAGGCTGCCTGCAGCTGTACGTGCTTCCTCACAAAGAGCAATATCTGTGAAGTGCGAAGTGCAATAAAACGAGATCTGCCTGTATTAGCATAATCTCAGCAAGGCACATGAAGTTGCTGAACCAACACATTACAGTCGTACCCCGTGTTGCGTACGCTCCATGTTGCGCTGGTTCGGGTTGCATACTCCGCAAACCCAGAAGTTCATTTCGCCGCGGGGATGCTTCTGCGCATGTCTGCGCGGTCCATGCGTGCACAGAAACGTTCTGCGCAGTTCGCGCATGCACAGAAGTGCGATATCGTGCTTTTGCGCATGCGCGAAATGGATGCCCGGGTTGCGCACTGTTCGGGGTGCGAAAGGCACCCCGAAATGGATCAGGTACGTAACCCGGGGTACCACTGTACAAGATCATGTATTATGAAATGACAAAACATAATGCACACAAATGAATGATGACAGTCAAAGCTGATCAATCCTCTTTCAAACTCAATGTTTCAGTTGCATAAAATTTATAATAATAATAATAATAATAATAATAATAATAATAATAATTTATTATTTATACCTCGCCCTTCTGGCTGGGTTTCCCCAGCCACTCTGGGCGGCTTCCAACAGAATATTAAAATACAATAGTCTATTAAACATTAAAAGCTTCCCTAAAGCTTCCCTTATGATGCTGTGCAGCATTTTCTTCAAAAAGGCAAGCAGAACTTCCTTTAAATATTTGACAGCTTCTGGCTAGATTAACCCTTAACACATGGTTGGTTTCTGAACACTCGGTAATTTGATCATAAGGCCCCAGGCGATGCAAGTACATATCACTACATAGGTGTGTGTGTTCTCTTCAATTAGCATTTAATAAGTCCAATTGGACACCTGCGTTCCAGGTGTGTCAAAATCATGAATGCGCTCAATTGATCTCCTGACTTCCCAAGCGGCCAAACCCAGGGCCCCCGGAGGATAAAAGAAGCCATGTTCAAGGGCTCTCCCACCAGAGCACCACTCCTTGGGCTTCCTCCTCTGTACCAACGTCTCTCAGAGGCAACCCGCAAAGATGAACCGGCAGTCCTATAGTATCAGGGCTGGAGGAGGCGGTGGCGGTGGCAGCAGGGCTTTCACCACCACCTCTGCCATTGTCCCAAGTGGCAATAGATCTGGTTTCAGCTCACTTTCTCTTGCCAGAGCTGGCGGAGTTGGCATCGGCGGGTGGCGGCAGCAGTTTTGGAAGGATCAGTATTGGTGGCGGTGGCAGTGGCTTGGGCAGCAGAAGTCTTTATAATTTTGGTGGCACTAGGAGAATTTCCAGCAGTAGAGCAAGCAACCTCCGCAGTGGATTCGGTGGCGGTGGTGGCGGCGGATTGGGTTTTGGTGGAGGGTCCGGCAGTGGATTTGGTTTGGGTGGTGGATCTGGTGGTGGGTATGGCTTTGGCGGGGGAGCTGGAGGTGGTGGTTTTGGTTTGGGTGGTGGAGGAGGAGGTGGTGGTTTTGGTGGTGGATTTGGCGGATCCAGGAGTTCCTTGGGCTTTGGTGGCGGTGGACCTGGCGCTGGTGGCACCATCCAAGAAGTAACCATTAACCAAAGTCTCCTGTCACCGCTCAATTTGGAAATTGACCCTTCCATCCAAGAGGTGCGGAAAGAGGAGAAGGAGCAGATCAAGACTCTGAACAACAAGTTTGCTTCTTTCATCGACAAGGTGAGACTTCATTCAGCTGTTGTAGGATAGTACAGAAAGAGAGGAAAACCATGTTTGTACTTTATGTGAGGAGGAGGTAGACTCAAGACAAATGCATATGTCTTAACATGTATATATATATATAACATCAAATATATAAAAGGATGTCATATAGAGAAGGGAGAAAAGTTGTTTTCTGCTGCTCCTGAGAAGAGGACACGGAGCAATGGATTCAAACTACAAGAAATAAGATTCCACCTAAACATTAGGAAGAACTTCCTGACAGTAAGAGCTGTTTGGCAGTGGAATTTGCTGCCAAGGAGTGTGGTGGAGTCTCCTTCTTTGGAGGTCTTTAAGCAGAGGCTTGACAGCCACCTGTCAGGAATGCTTTGATGGTGTTTCCTGCTTGGCAGGGGGTTGGGCTGGATGGCCCTTGTGGTCTCTTCCAACTCTATGATTCTATGATGTAAGCATAGAGACAAGTTGAGTTTGGGTGGCTGGCTGGCTTATGAATTCAGGTGTATGTGTGTTATAACAATCTTACTAGAGATACACACAAAAAAACCATTAAGAGTGTTTGTCGAATCATCAGAATGTGAATTTGAATTTCACTTTCTAAGTTCAAGGGTTAGGATATCCGCCCCCCCCCCCCCAAGAAGTAGTCTAACTGAATAGTTGAAAGTCTTGTTTCTTCATTCTGATCTAAAACCCATCAACCATAACTGGAAATATTGTGGAGGACGGACTCAAGTGGGAGAATATAAATTCAACATTTCTGTGAGCAAATTTAAACTGCGGGAGGATTTGGTTGAGCTTTCTGTTCACTCAAAATTCTATTTTGGCTCTGTTTCTTTTATCTGGGAAAGAAAAACTAGGATTTAGACTCTTTTTCGTGGAGCAGAAGTTACGATATAACTGAATAATTGCACAAATTTCTACCCCCTTTACTACTTAGCTTAGCATGTTCTGCCTAATAAAGGCCTCAGTTTTAGCTTCTGGCATCTGCATCTAAAATGATTTCAGGTGATGGTAACGATCTCCCTGAGTCCCTGGAGAGTTACTGCCAGTCAGAGTAACCAATATTAGACTAAATTTACAAATACCCTGATCAGGTTTAAGACGGCTTCCTGTGTTCTGTTCCTTGTGAAGTCTGCTCCAACATGCCTCTCTCCAGACCACAACTTCCCAAAACCCTGCTTTCACCTGTGCAAGATTTTCTTCAGTCTGATGAGTTTCAGTTTGAAGATGCGATGAGGCAATCACACAGCCCAGTTTACTGCTTTTATTTATATATTGAGTTGCACCGCAATGTTATGCTGGGTGGGGGGACATGCTCACGGAGATCCCTGGGCATTGTACCCCCACTTCAAGTACCAGCCTATCTATCAACTCTTTCTATTGCTAGTCATCGTTTCGCTTTTATTAAAGCACAGTTTAATGTATTCCCCTCAAACGTCCTTTTTCATAGATTTTCTAGGGGCCAAGTTTCGGTCTTATGTGCCTGTGATAACCGTTTGATTGAATCTCTTCATCCCATAGTGTTTGTCTGCCCCTTGTATTCTGCCACCCGAAAGACTCTATTACTTCCATTAACTCAAAAATTACCAGGGTATTTGGAAGAGTCTTACCTTGATCTTCTGTTGCAATATTCAGACCCGATTTTAACCCTACATATGGCAAAATTTCTGATATCAGTTCTGACACTTAAGAAACACAATGGATTGTTATATACAGCTTGAAATTTTAATTTAATTTTTATCATATTTTATTCAATTGAGTATCCCTTTTAATCTATTTTACTGTTAGCAATTGTAAACCAGACTGTGCTGTTTCTGTTTTTGGTTGTTATGTCTATGGGCTTAAAGCCGAAATAAAATGAGTTGAGTTGCTTTTATTTATAAGAATGTGTATATACTGCTATTTCATTTAAAAATATCGAAGTGGTTTACAGCAAAATACATAAAACTGCACAGTAAGAACCATATAAAATAGCGAGGCTAAGCTGGGATGGGGTCGCCATACCGCTGTCAAAGCCACATGTTATTGTAAATCAAGTTATCTACATTTTTCATGAGGGTTGCCTGGAAAAAGAGACCCACACAATCTGTTTCAACTGTGAAGGGGCTGTAGCTCAGTGGTAGTCAACCTGCAGTAGGTCTGACACCTCCAGTTAAGAGGATCTCATATATGGTAGCAATGTTGAGAAAGATCAATGGCTACTAGCCACAAAAACAATGCTCTTTTGGAAGTGGCATGCTTCTGAATACCAGTTGCTGTGAATCACAGGTTGGGACAGGGGCGTAGGAAGTGGGGGAAGGGGGGGCGGTCCGCCCCAGGTTCCACCATAGGTTCCACCATGGAGGGGGTGACAAATTATCAAGGAACAATTTACTGCCCTACTAGGGCGGTTCATAAAAAACGGTTTTTTAAAAAAAACAAATGCCTGCTCCAAAGGTCTTATCTTACTACACTAGGGATTATATAGCTATATATGAAATTTCATGCATATCAGTTAATATCTTGACCCTTCTCCACAAAAACAGCTGTTTACTTGGCTGTTTTCCTATGTCCTGAAGGCTGAAATTTCAATTCAGTGGAGCACTTACTGTTCCCAACCCTAACCCTGCAGAAAGCCATCTAATTAGACTTTAATTGGATTTTGACATGTTTTTAGGAGGTAATTTAATTATTGTTTGATTTTATATCAATGTTATGTATCTGATGTTAGCCACCCTGAGCCCGACTTCGGCCGGGGAGGGCAGGATATAAATAAAAGTTTGTTTTTACTTATTATTATTCCTTTGTAAGAAAATATGAAATAACGTAAAACCATTTTCCGCACCGGGTACCACCTGACCTTCCTACGCCTCTGGGTGGGGAGAGTGTTGTTGCATTCAGGTCCTGCTTTCGGACTTCCCAGAGGCATCTGGTTGGCCACTGTGAGACTAGATGGGCTTTAGGCCTGATCCAGAGGGACTCTTCTTAATACTGGGCTAGTTGAACTGGGATTCTGATTCAGCAGAAAGAGCTTCATGTGTTCCTCTGTTTCAGGTCCGTTTTCTGGAGCAACAGAACAAGGTTCTGGAGACCAAGTGGACCCTCTTGCAGGATCAAGGCTTGAAATCCGGTGCCAGCAAGAGCAACCTTGATCCATTCTTTGAGGCTTACATTAATAACCTAAGGAAACAGCTGGGCAGCCTGATGAATGAGAGGGGGCGGCTGGATGGGGAGCTGAAGAGCATGCAGGATCTTGTCGAAGACTTCAAGACGAAGTAAGTAAATATCTGATTGGGGGGCCAGATATTTATCTGCTATTCCAGCAGACTTGGGAGTGCAGAGTTAGAAAGTATTATTATTATTATTATTATTATTATTATTATTATCATCCTCCTCCTCCTCCTCATCATTCTTTTATTCGACCGTCAGTCAGAAGAATACATTTGTACAGAATTAAAAGCATCTGAGAGAGCTTTGAAAAAAGGAAACATAATCCACAATAGAATGGAACTAAACAAATAGCCCCATATCGATACAATCAATTAAAATCTTGCGACGCTTGGAAGCTAAAAAAAGAAATTTAGCCACCAGGGAGGCTGTATTTCTAGCAATATTATTCAGTAAATATAAAACCTGTCTTTCTCTGGGTAGAAAGCTAGATTGACGTACAAGTGGAGTTATAAGATTTTGCCTAAGTTCTACATAGAGAGGACAAGACAGAAGGATATGTTCGGTAGACTCAACCACGCCCATAGTACAGTGACAGGTTCTCTGGGCGTATGGAACTCCCTTGTACCTTCCCCACAATACCGCGGAATCAAGGGCGTTTAGTCTAGCCGCTGTAAGGAGTCTGCAGTATTCCACATAGTGGATTTCCGCGAGATAGGGGGCTGGTGATTATGATGATGATGATGATGATGATGATGGTGATTTTATTAAAAATTTGTATCCCGCCCTTCATCCGTAGATCTCACAGTTAAAGGGACACGGGTGGTGCTGTGGTCTAAATCACTGAGCTTCTTGGGCTTGCTGATCAGAAGGTCGGCGGTTCGAGTCCCCACGATGGGGTGAGCTCCCATTGCTCTGTCCCAGCTGCTGCCAACATAGCAGTTCGAAAGCACGCCAGTGCAAGTAGATAAATAGGCACCGCTTTCGAACCATCTTCATAGGCAGAGATAGAAAGTCACAGAGTAGCTGTGATAATGCCCGCTTTGATGTACCCTAGTTGGCTAGACACAGAGGCTGTTCAGATTCCCTCTGGTGTGTAGACTCTACATACAATGGGATGCATGCTACAAAGGTAAAGGGACCCCTGACCATTAGGTCCAGTCGTGACCGACTCTGGGGTTGTGGCGCTCATCTCGCTTTATTGGCCGAGGGAGCCGGCGTACAGCTTCCAGGTCATGTGGCCAGCATGACTACGCCGCTTCTGGCAAAACCAGAGCAGCGCACGGAAATGCCGTTTACCTTCCCACCAGAAGGTAATAGGTACCTATTTATCTACTTGCTCTTTGATGTGCTTTCGAACTGCTAGGTTGGCAGGAGCAGGGACCAAGCAATGGGAGCTCACCCCGTCGCGGGGATTCGAACTGCCAACCTTCTGATCGGCAAGCCCTAGGCTCTGTGGTTTAACCCACAGCGCCACCCGCGTCCCATGCATGCTATATACAGTGTCAAATGCAATTGTCATAGACATATGCAAGCATCCATTCCTATATGAACTATGTACTCCTGTATACACATAATACATTTTGTAATAAATGGATGATTTTATTATTTATACCCCGCCCACCTGGCTGGGTTCCCCCAGCCACTCTGGGCAGCTTCCAGCACATATAAAAACATAATAAAACATCAAACTTAACAACTTAAACTTAAAAATGTCAAACGTTAAAAACTTCCTGATACAAAATGAAATGGAAATGTTTTGTTTATATTGCACTGTGTCATATACATTGATGACTTTGTATTAATCACATTTCCCTAGATGTTAAAATAGTATATTAGTGGTATAAAATTGTTCCTGTTGTGTATATTGGATTCATACTGGCATTTCTGAAAAATAACTTTGCAGTCGTGATAGATCAACGCTTTTCTCTTTGTCCAAATGTAGATTTGTGTTGTCTCAGACAAGTTATATAAATAGGACGTTTCTTGAGTATATGAAAATAAGACACTCTCTTACCCCTTCCATAACTACAACAGCATGCCAAATAAATAAATGTCAAAGGCAACCTGACTAATATTTGCGTATGCTGATAAAACATTTTATAGAAGCAATTACTAATAATACCAGGGAGTAGTGGAAACTGGCTACTGACTCAAGACTGAGTCATCCAGTCCTTCATTTTTGATGTGGTTGAAATCAAGAGAAATGGGCCTTTTCGGAGATTCTTGGCATGTTGGGCCAATTTTGCAAATGCCACAACAATAGTTCAGACTGCAGAGTGGTAAATCTTTTCAAAGTGAGTCAAACCAGGATATGGTGATTCAGAATCTGGACATTTTGCCTCAAGGCTTGGTTCAGCCCTCTTTAAGCTACTTAATCATATACTGTATATATGCACATGCAACCGGAGGAAATCTACTCCATACACCGTACAAACGTCTCAAAAAGTGCAAAGAGATTCAAAAGTGCAATGTCCGATGTGCAACAAGTCCAATGTCATAAAGTGCTAAAGTCTCTCAGGAGTCCACGTCTGCTTCTCCTGACGGGAATATTCTTCACGGTTTGCGTCATTTTGATATATTATTTTACTGTGCCGTGTTGTCTATTTTGTATTTGCTCTTTAAGCTACTGGCTGAAAAAGCCAACTTTTCAAATAACTGGGGAGACATTAATATGGAAAAGCTGTGTGGGGGACATACACATATAAACACATAGAAGCTGAATTAGCTGACAGCCAGACCACTTTCACTTAGAGATGCTTCTCTTGGACTGCCATGATCACACATATCTGTGCAGCAGCTCCACCTAAACACCAGAGATACTCCAAGACAGGTTACACCCTGCGGAATAAAGACAGGAGCATTACTCTCTGGTAGCTGGTCTTTTCTGTATCATTGGGACTTTGTTTTGTTGCCCCTCCTGCAAGAGCAAGGCTGGGTAAACCTACCGTATGAGACGGATAAAGTACACTGACTAGGCCTCAGTGAGAGGGAGAGAAGATCCAATTTACGGGGATTGTTGTTGTTTGTTGTTGTTTAGTCATTTAGTCATGTCCGACTCTTCGTGACCCCATGGACCAGAGCACGCCAGGCGCTCCTGTCTTCCACTGCCTCCCGCAGTTTGGTCAGACTCATGTTGGTAGCTTCAAGAACACTGTCCAACCATCTTGTCCTCTGTCGTCCCCTTCTCCTTGTGCCCTCCATCTTTCTCAACATCAGGGTCTTTTCCAGGGAGTCTTCTCTTCTCATGAGGTGGCCAAAGTATTGGAGCCTCAGCTTCAGGATCTGTCCTTCCAGTGAGCACTCCGGGCTGATTTCCTTAAGAATTGCTAGGTTTGATCTTCTTGCAGTCCATGGGACTCTCAAGAGTCTCCTCCAGCACCATAATTCAAAAGCATCAATTGTAACATCTGCTAAAGGAACACGGGTGGGGCTGTGGTGGTGTAAACCACAGAGCCTTGGGCTTGCCGATTGGAAGGTCAGTGGTTCGAATCCCCGCGACGGGGTGAGCTCCCGTTGTTCGGTCCCAGCTCCTGCCAACCTAGCAGTTTGAAAGCACGACAAAGTGCAAGTAGATAAATAGGTACTGCTCCGGAGGGAACATAAACGGCGTTTCTGTGCGCCACTCTGGTTCGCCAGAAGCGGCTTAGTCATGCTGGCCACATGACCCGGAAAAACTGTCTGCGGACAAACGTCAGTTCCCTCTGCCAGTAAAGCGAGATGAGTGCCACAACCCCAGAGTTGTTTGTGACTGGACTTAACTGTCAGGGGTCCTTTACCTTTACCTTAACATCTGCTAGTCCTGACAATTGAAGTGAGCCAGTAGTTGGGCTTTGACGACTATTTTGCTTGATGGTTCTTTTCTTGGGTCAGAGATACTCGGATTCTTTGTTTTTCTTTTGTTTGTCCCTGAGAGCTTAAGGAAGGGGAATTGCATGTAAGATAGGCATGGGCAGAAGTGGTGAAGGGAGAGGGGCAGGCCAAGTAGAGGAAACGAAGGGTTAGGCCAAGTGTGAGGAGCCTTTGGCCCTCCTGATGTTGCTAAACTACAACCTCATCATCCCCAGCAATTGGCCATGAATGATGGGACTGATGGCAGGTCCACTGTCCCTCACACCTGGGTTAAGCGTGTTCTGGAATTTGCCTCTGCCACGAAGAAGCTATGCTGGTTCCTATTGGGTGTTAAGGCACTGAGGTTGAGTGCCAAGTTGGTGCATGTTAAAACAATGGCCTGAATGAGGATGCCAATTGGCAATGTACCACCAAGACTTGGTTGGACGATACAGGCCAGATATGCCCACTTTGATTACCATATTGATGTTACTATGATTGTTACTCTTTAACAGTTGGAGCTATGCTGGCGACTGAAATGGTCTGAAAGGAAGGGTTTAATGTTCTAGAAAAATGGTGTGTGTGTCAAAATCTGTCAGCGGAGGTTAGGAGTGGTCAAATCTGTCAATTTTCGCCTCTCTCACTTTCTCATTTTTTTAAATATTAAATTCACTTCTCCACATTTCCATAGCAATTAGATTTTTTTAAAAAACATAATTTAATTTGAATTTCTCCTAATACCCTTATTTTGGATGCAGTTTTACTGATAAACAGATTTCTGCAAGCAGTTTCCCTTAATATAATGCATTCTGTGACTGTATAATCTATTATCTTGCATGTTCTCTGCTGTATGCATTCTGTTGCACACTTTGCCTTAACATATGCATATTTTAACACACTGGCTGGAGAACTGCATCAAATTTCAGAGAACTTTCAAGGACAATTTTGGTTTGTGTATTGGTTTGACAAGTGTGAATTGGTTTCTCATCAACATGCAAATAAAACTGGATTTCTCCCCCATCCTTGCTTGAGGCAGATGGCCTCGCTGCTTAATGGTAGGGCCAGGTCCTGGTTCTCATAGCTAGTGCAAAGATAAAGCAACTCATAAAGGCTTCAACTGGCATGAAACCAGTTTGCACAGGGGAAACACCCAAAACCCAGATGACACAATGAGGGCTACTATCTCACACCACACCACGGTGATACAATGAGACCTGTCAGTCAAAGGTGGAATTAATGTGAGAGTTTGCCTCCAGATCAGATTGGCTAATGAGACTCGGGGATTTAATTGCGTTCGTCTGGAGCTTGTGGATTGCCTCACCTGCTTGAGTCATCCATGGGGGGGAATTTGCTTTGCAAGCGCATCTCTACTTCTATGCACCTCTGCAGTGTGCAGGCTGCTAGGTATGGCATAGCTGTCAACTTTCGGATTTGAAAATAAGGGATTTTTCCAAACTTTCGGATTTGAAAACAAGGGATGCCACGAGGGCGGTGCACCAAGTAGCCTTGCCACCCTGCGCTCCAGAGGCTGTGCGCGAACGGGTGAGCGAAAGACCGAGCGCGTAGATGGCAGGCAGGCTATCTGTCTGGTTGGGCGTGAGGGTCTGGCTGCACAAGGCATGCAAGCTCCGCCCCCAGTCAGTCTCAGACTCCTTATTGGCAGCCGAGCAACGCAGCTGAGGAGCCTCCCTGGCCGGCAGGGAGGGAGAGGAGCTGCTTCCTTTGAAATCCGGGAAATTTAAGGGATATCAACAATCCGGGATAGCAGCGGGAAACGGCATTGGAATAAGGGAGTTTCCCGCAAAAAAGGGGAGGGTTGACAGCTATGAGGTATGGGCTCCTGGTTTTGTGCTATGCTACCTAAGTGAACATCATTTCTTGTATGACTTTATTTTTCATTGGCATGTAGAATTCCTCAAGCAGCCCCCCACCCCAAGATTAAACAGCCATTTGTTCTGGAGCAGAGAAATCAAGAGAAAGAGCCCTAGTTCTGTTACCCAGGCTGTCATTCAGCTCCAAGCCTGAAAACTAATGGACACTGTCACAATGGGCGAAAGGAGTGCCACAACCTCTCCATAGCCACAGCATCTTTCTTGACTGTTAAGGTTAACAGATGGAAGTTGGAACCTTTGGTTTCAGCTTTACATGCTTTCTTAACTGGCACTCAATACTTTACTGGTTTGGTTATTATGATTATTTTAATTGAGGTGGCTTCCAGAGTTTAAAAACAAAACTATTAAAATAGCAATTCCAAAAGCACACCCATTAATTACAAAGCAGCAATAAAGGCACGTAAAACAGCACAACTCAATGAAACATTGGAAGCCTGAAAAAGAAAAAAAAAGCCATAGCCTGCTGCATAAAACTCAGCAAACAAAGTGAGCAGGCTGGAGGAAAGCATTTTGGAGTTGGGGTGCCAACACAGGAAAGTCCCTTTTCCAAGTTGCCATGCACCTCACCTTTCATGATGAAGGCTCCCAGAGAAGGACTTTTGACAGACAGGTTCCTGTGAGAGCTGGTGGTCCTTGCAGTTGAGACCAAATGATGCCTCAGGGTGGGGGGGGGGAATGAGGATACACCTTGAGTGATACGTCCAAAGAATTGGGGAAGCAAATTGCCAAAGATAAAAAAAATCAGGTTTTGTTTTGTTTGCTAACTGCTGATATCTAATGATCACCTGTGGACTGTACAGCTAGGTCCTTTGAGATCTTCTTCTTCTTCTTCTTTGGTGATCACTCGTAGCCGAGTAAGATTGTCTTCCATAAGCACAGTTTTAACTATGAGTCCGTAAGTGACCGTGGAGGCCAATTCTGGATCCACACGTCCTTCCACAGTGGGGACATTGGTTTCCGGGCAGGAGTTGATCAAGGTGTGGATTTGCCAAGCATGCCTTCCTCTTAGCATGTTTCTCCCTTGTGTCCTGAGTTTGAGTGTCTTCAAAGCCCATGACACCTTTGGTAAAGGCTGCTCTCCAACTGGAGCGCTCGCAGGCCAGTGTTTCCCAGTTGTCAGTGTTTATACTACATTTTTTTAGATTTGCCTTGAGACAGTCTTTAAACCTCTTTTGTTGACCACCAGCATTACACTTTCCATTTTTAAGTTCAGAATAGAGTAGTTGCTTTGGAAGACGAACATCAGGCTAATATCTAATGATCACTTGTGGACTGTACAGTGATCACCTGTGGACTGTATCAGCAGGCTGATATCTAATGATCACCTGTGGACTGTACAGCTAGGTCCTTTGAGATCACCCCCATCCAGCACAGAGATTGCCTCCATCCATAAAGGAAATGGCTATATGGGGCACTAATCTGTTGACTAATGGCAACTTCAATGGTAATTGAATATTTTGAGAATGTTTTTGAAATTTGGAGGAAATTCAGGCCAAAGGCTCACAGACATATGTTTGCATAATATTTTCATATGCTACTTTGATCTATGGGTGCGACTGTTGAATTTAAATGTCACAGAAGCTGAGCCAACTAATTTTCCATCCAAATGATCCTAGTTAAATTCTTAAATTAATTTGTACTTCAGTTGATTTCCCAAAGATCCTACTCCATACCTTATCAGTTCCCTTTCAATTATCCCCATCCATGATACCAAAAACATCACTAGATAAAACCATCTTAAATTAAGTTATTCCCACAAAGCAATAGCTTAGTGAGTAAATCAAATCACAAACACACCCATTCATTTCCCCCTGAATTCCTGTACCAATCGGAAACACTCTGGGCACATACAAAAAAAATATGAGGGTCCATGTTCTGCAGGCAACACCCTGACTTTGGGGGTATTTTTTTGCAGGTATATAGGATGAGCAGAGTCCAATGTCAAGGGCTCTGCAATCAGGGCTCATATCCTAACATCATATCTACACACTGGGAACACACTGGAAATAGATAAAAGTTTTCAGAGGTGATTTATGGCAATAAGCGCAGTATGTGCTATGTACGATGCTATCATTGGGGTTCATTTTGAAATGCCTAAAGGCACGTTGAATAGATGTAATCGTTACAAACTGAAACTTTTTCCTTCTTGTACTGATAGATACGAAGAGGAAATCAACCGGCGCACATCTGCCGAAAATGAGTTTGTCATGCTCAAGAAGGTGAGGCTTCGTGCTCTGAAGGTTGATGAGCAGCTGGGTTAATTAAAAGGGACCCAATATTATATATGACCAAATTATGTTTCATTCAGCAAGAAAAGGCCTTGGTGGCTTGGTGTGACTTCTCTTGGTGCATTTTGTACTAAGCTGGAGGGAAATGTGCACATAAGGCATGCAATCTGTGCCAGCTTTAAAAGTGAATAGGGACACGGGTGGCGCTATGGGTTAAACCACAGAGCCTAGGGCTTGCCTATCAGAAGGTCGGTGGTTTGAATCCCCGCGACGGGGTGAGCTCCTGTTGCTTGGTCCCTGCTCCTGCCAACCTAGCAGTTCGAAAGCACGTCAAAGTGCAAGTAGATAAATAGGGACCGCTCTGGCGGGAAGGTAAATGGTGTTTCCATGTGCTGCTCTGGTTCGCCAGAAGTGGCTTTGTCATGCTGGCCACATGACCTGGAAGCTGTACATTGGCTCCCTCGGCCAATAATGCGAGATGAGCGCCGCAACCCCAGAGTCGGTCACGACTGGACCTAATGACCAGGGGTCCTTTTACCTATGCGGGGGCACTATTTAAGCAAGGTGGTAGCTCTCCCTCTCCACATGTGATTATTCTCTAGGACCATCTGTAGCAAGCATCTCACTGGTTCTATATTCTGAGTGACTTTTGAAGTAAGCAAAGGGTCAGCAGCTGGAGCTAAATCTTCCACTAGCCTCCCACTTACAAACTTAGGGGCAAAAGAGTCGAGAAACTCGTGTCAGGAGGGGGTGAATTTGTTCTAGGAGTGTAAGGAGGCAGTGATTTCCATCCTATCCTGTGTTCAACACAATCAGCCCTGCTTGTATTCCACTGCAGTTCAACTTCTGCTATAACCTACATTATTCATCTTGCTATCCACTATGGCCAAAACTAATGCAATTAAATAAGTAATTAATTACATTATTAACTTCCATACATTTCAATGGAAGGGAAACATTTTTTAAAAAATGCAGAAAATAATGTAACTGTTAATATAACATTTGTGGATTTTAAAAAAGCAAAGATAGTGGATGCTACTTACATCTGCTTGTGTGGTTTGGGTTCCTGACATCAGGTGAATGTGCAAATTGTGTCTACTTCTGCTCCCATTTCTGTTTCTAATGCAATTCTCTGAAACCCTTAATTTGCTCTTAGGCCATTTCCTGGACTAAGGCACCGTCCACTATCCCACATATCACCCTCCATGAATACTAGTTGCTGAGCAAGGAAATTAGCAGCTAAATGGAATTGGGCATTTCCTTTCCTTTCTCAAAATAGTGTCTGTGCTGACAAATATTGCTCTTTTTGAGATAAAAAGGGAGAGAAAAATAATAACAAATGCCTCTAAAGAACATTGCCTTGATAACTCCATAATGAATCTCCTTAAGAGTGGACATTTGGATCTTTTTTATTGTGCCCATTCACTGTTTTCTCTCCAATGAAATCTAAGCAAAGTTTATTTATGTATTGAATTTATAGACTGCCCTATATCCGAAGGTCTCAGGGCAGTTCACGGAACAAAATCAGAATATAAAACCACAAAAAATTGGTTCCTTACTGTCTTTTTAGGATGTGGATGCTGCCTACATGAACAAGGTGGAGCTGGAGGCCAAGGTGGATTCTCTGACCGATGAGCTCAACTTCCTGAGAGCCCTCTATGAAGCGGTATTCAGTCTTCCTCTTACCTTCAAAACATACCTAAAAGTCAGGCTGACAAATGTTAAGACAGCAATGTGAAGAAGCATGGCATTTCTAAATACCATCCTTTCTTTTACATTTTGCTTCCCCCCCCCCAAATATATATATATATATATATAGAGAGAGAGAGAGAGAGAGAGAGAGAGAGAGAGAGATGATACAGTAGATAGATAGATATACTTTATTTTCATTGTACATAGCACAATGAAATTGAATGCCATCCCACCTTTACAGCCACATATACGCATTTATACATTTATACATTTACAACCACACATACAAATACACATCATCCATCGCGACTCCCCAAAGATCATATTATTTGGTTACTTCATTTAAAATAGTTATAGCTCTTGGATAAAAAATGTTTTTTAGTCTATTTCTTCTTGATTTAATTGTTCTGCATTTCTTGCCCAAAGGCAACCAAATATTTGGATTTACATTGTCCCAATGTGATTTCTCACAAACAATGGTCCTAATTCCAGGTGCTATTAACGATGTATAGAAGAAAGATTTGATGTTTCACATTAGAGCTCCAAAAGTCATCTGCCACTGAAGATTTGAAATCTTCAGTTGTTATTGTTGTTGTTTGTTATGAATGTCAAGGTCTCCCCCATGTGACCCTGTCCCCTAGAAAGCTGACTATTTTACAAATGTGTGTCACCTACCAATCTGATCCTGTCCCACCCCGATAACCCCCCAAATATGAAATGTTTTCTAACCAAATTTAGGCTTCTATGTTTTTCAGGAGCTAGCTCAGTTGCAGGCCTCCATGTCTGATACTGCCGTCATCCTCTCAATGGATAACAATCGAGACTTGGACCTGAATGGCATTGTTTCTGAGGTGAAAGCACAATATGAAGACATCGCCAACAGGAGCCGTGCTGAAGCAGAGGCATGGTACCAAACTAAGGTGAGCAGATCTAGCATGGAAAGTGGCCCTTGGGCCCTGGTACGTCCAAGGGACACTTCTGATTAAACATGGGTCTGGAGATGCTTAAGATCTTTTAAGCTTGGTGGGGAGGTTGAAATGGAGTAAATATGAAGCATGTTGGGAGGGGGCAGTCATAGTTAAGCAGGGAAGGAAAGAATTAAATGCCAGCTCCCCAACTGCTATGATCCCAGTAATTGCGTGTCGAGGTCCCCAAGCCACCCCCCTAAATAACTCACACTACACACCGTAATTTAAGTTTAAGGTTTTTGGCATGATTTTGGCCACAACTTTTATTAAAATACAAAATGTGAGTGGTTGCTTAGGCATTGGTTCCAACTAGCTGCCCCCTCCTGGGGGCAGACTGGCATCCGTCTGGTTAGCAGAAGTCAGTAAAGGGAAAACACCTTTGGGGAGAGAATGGGGGTCAGGGTCCCAGGCCCTCGCCTCTCCCCAAATGTTCCCAGGGGCACTTGCATGGCCCTGGCCCCCGACCGGGGGATACGGACAAAAGCATGATGAGCCCCTGGATTCCTTTAATGGAATTCCCTGTGCAGCAGCATTGGAGGGGCAGGCACAGCCAACCACATCCCCTCCACCAACCAAATTCATAACCAATGCCTAACCGCAACCTTACAAGTTGTGACTAATTGCTACGCAGTAGGTGAAAACCAAATGGCAACAGCCAATCAGCCAGATGGAAAAATTCCTACCAGGCCCCTGCCCCAAAAGCAGACGACCCCATGACAGGCATAGCAAGGTCAACGCGCAAGCCTAAATAAAGGGAGGGAGGGAGGGCGATCCGATGCACGCAGCAAAGAGGGCTACATGCTGCATGCACTGGGAATATATAACCTCTGAGCTGTCCATCAAAAATTGCTACATAACATTCTCCTCAGCAACCCGCAGGGCTCAATCACCTGCCATGGTCATCTATCCTATCCCGCCCAGCAACAGAGGGGTGACTTGTTAGCTCCCACCGCAACACGTGCTCTCCATGAAGGAGAACCCGCTTTATCATTCCCTCCTCTGCCACTGTGGCTGCTATTTCCATTTTAAAGAATGTGTCTATGAAATGCAAAGGTTCATTTAACATGTCACATCTAGTTGGCCTACAAGATGTCACAATCTAGCCCCAAGATTTCTGTTATAAATCTTATCTCCCTATTGGATTGTGGCCAGGATAGTCCCAGAAATCCACTTGCACAACAGTTTGAATCGTGCTTCCTGGTGAGAAATAGAGAAATTCCACATGGGCTACTCTAACTTTCTAAGTAGTCTAATATCTTGAGCCAAAACACATTTGGAACATGAGATAAATGAACTAATTCAGATATCAAATTTGCAAAGTTCATCCATGTGGCATGTCCTTTCAGCTGAGATGTGACTGAATTGAGTGTTAGGTGCCAGCAACTGGAAATCCCTAAATTAACTGGTCAATTAACCAGTTAGCTGCCTGAAGGATGAGAGGCATAATTGCTTTTTAATACCAGTCAGTGAAGGAAAAACAGTGAAAGAGAACTATTCATTTTGCTGGATTTCCCTGTAGGTTTCCTCCATAAGTTTCTAGTTGGTCACACTGGGAAAACAGGATGCTAGCTAGATCCAGCAGAGCTCCTCATAACTTCTTTAATCCAGTCCTCTTGGTGATGCCATTTGGACCTCCCAACAGCCAATGCCAGAAATGAGGAGTGTGGATGACCAGAATCTTTGAAAATAGGCTTTCTCAGATCGGGGGTGTTATGTACTGAGCTGAATCCTAGAACAATAGGATCCAGAATGCAGCAGTCTGGTCCTAGAACAATAGGATCCAGAATGCAGCAGTCTGATTGGTCCGCAGGAGCCACCCAATCAACCTCCAGGTGGAAGTGAATCAGCGACCTGATTGGCCTGCAAGAGCAGCCAATCAGGCTCCTGGATGAAGTGAATCCGCAACCTGATTGGCCTACAGGAGTAGCCCGGAATTAGCCAATCACGTGGGGCCCATTGTGTAAATAATGTATATACAGCAGATATTTTGGGGAAAGATTCATTCCTTGCTACTATGAGCTGAATAAAGAGCATGAAATTCACACTTGACTCCAAGTATATTTCAGGGGGCATTCATTGCTGACCAGGGCTGTGTAATTGTGTCTTTCCTTCAACCCATCTCTGCCTTCCCTTCCCTTTCCTACTGTTATAGTTTGAGGAGCTCCAGGCTAGTGCAGGGAAGCATGGCGATGATCTGCGTAATACTAAAGGAGAAATTTCAGAGCTCAACCGGATGATTCAAAGGATACGGTCAGAAATTGAAAACGCCAGGAACCAGGTAAGAAAATCTGTAATTGATGCAATGTTCTCTCTCAGTAGGCAATATAAAGGTAAAGGGACCCCTGACCGTTAAGTCCAGTCGCGGATTACTCTGGGGCTGCGGCGCTCATCTCACTTTACTGGCCGAGGGAGCCGGCGTTTGTCCGCAGACAGCTTCCAGGACATAATTTAACAATGCTTTAAAAGGCAACTGTTGGTTAATGGTCACACGACAGAAGCCATCTGCCTTGGATAGCCTTGCCACTACTTTGTGGGGTGGCAGGGAGAGGAAGTCCTGTTTTTGGCTGGAACTTTGTAAAGTGTGGGAATTCATCAAAATGAAAACTGCCATTTTTGAACTGGCAATAGAATCTGGGAAGGATGGAAATAAAATTTACATCCCAAAATGAGCATTGACTCAAAAGCAAGTTCACTCCTTACAAATAGAATTGCAGCCTCCTTTATTCAAAGACTAAGAAATAAATGAAAAAAGGGTGCACGTAGGGATCTTATTATATTAGAAGCTGTTCAAACCCAATTTCTCAGAGCCATTCTCAGGATTCCCCCGTCTGTAGTGGGTGCGGTCGTGAGAGGTGGGTTGGCAAGCCTTCCGATATGTGGCCCTAAAGACCAAACTCTGGCTATGGCTTAAACTTTGTTTTAACCCAGTGAGCATGGCCCCCCTGACACTGAGGGATGACTTCCAATCATTGTGGGAAAAAGAGACTTTAAACGAAGTGCAGACCTGCGGACTGTCACATCTCTTCCTGGAATCTATGACATTCAGTCAAGCTAAATTTGTGATCTCTCAAAGACTGAGGGACATTGCTAGACAAGAGGACATTGCCCGTGTGAAACCGGGGATGTTTTGGTGGGATCAGATATTCCAGATTTCACCGGCCCCTTATCTGGCGGAAATCCACTATGTGGAATACCGTAGACTCCTCACAGCCGCTAGGTTAAACGTTCTGGACACGGTGGTTTTGTGGGGAAGATACAAGGGAGTTCCATATGCTCTGAGATTTTACTTTTACGCCAACTTAACCTAGTAGACAGAGAAAGACAGGTTTTGTTTTTGCTGAGCAATTTTACTGGTACCACAACCCTCTTGGTGGCCAAATTTCTTTTTTTGGCCTTTAAACGCCGTAAGGTTAAAATTGACAGTATTGACATTGGTCTAAATGTATAATCTACTTCTCATTGTATGTTTTAGTGTAAAGCTTTCCGAGATGTTTAGACGTTTTAAATTTTGTATGGATAATGATTGTGCTCTGACTGACGGTCGAATAAACTGTATTGTATTGAAATAAATAAATGCATGATGGTAGCAGCAATATTTACAGTAATAATCATGATAGCAATAATAGCAATAATAATGAATGTACAAATACTAATGACTAAAGAGGACAAGGAATTTAACAATACCTTCCTTCTTACAGTGTGCAAATCTGCAGACAGCTATTGCGGATTCTGAGGAGCGAGGTGAATTAGCTCTCAAAGATGCCAGAGCCAAAATCATTGACTTGGAAGACGCTCTACAGAAAGCTAAGGAAGAAATGACCCGTCTCTTGAGGGAGTACCAGGAGCTCATGAATGTCAAACTGGCACTGGATATTGAAATTGCCACCTACAGGAAGCTGCTGGAAGGGGAGGAGAACAGGTGAGCTGGATAAAGGGATCATAACTTTATGAGCTGCTTCAGTTTCTTTTTGCAGAGGACTCTATGTGGAGATGAAACAATATCAGCCACGCAGCCTGCTCCTCCGAGGCATGTGGGCTCGGCGTGTTTACTCCACAGCAAACACAAGGAGGGCTGCAGGGCTTGGCGCAAACTTTGCAGCCAGGTATTCCGCTTTGGCTGGAGAGGGCTGCTGACGGAGGCGGGCGAGGGCGGCGCTGCCAGCGGGGCTGGAGGGCGGCTCCTCCAGCAGGGAGGAGGCTCCAGGCGCAGCGCAGCAGGGTGGAGGCAAAAGAGGGCGGCGAGCTGATGCTGGGAAGCACCACATCCAGCCTCCGCCTCTTCCCTGGCGCCCTCCAGAACGTGGCGCCGTGGTTCCCCACGCCACTAGGCTCTATGGCTAAGACGGCCCTGGTTGGTGCTGACCTTTAAAGCCCTAAACAGCCTCGGCCCAGTATACCTGAAGTCTCTACCCCCATCGCTCAGCCCAGACACTGAGGTCCAGCTCCGAGGTCCTTCTGGCGGTTCTCTCAATGTGAGAAGTGAGGTTACAGGGAACCAGACAGAGGGCCTCAGTAGTTGTGCCTTCCTTGTGGAACGCCCTCCCATCAGATGTCAAGGAAATAAACAACTATCTGACTTTCAGAAGACATCTGAGGGCAGTCCTGTTTAGGGAAGTTTTTTTAAGGATTTATGTTTTTATTATGTTTTTAGATATGTTGTAAAGTTTTTGCCCCAGAGGGATGCGGGTGGCACTGTGGGTTAAACCACAGAGCCTAGGGCTTGCCGATCAGAAGGTCGGTGGTTCGAATCCCCGCGACGGGGTGAGCTCCCATTGCTTGGTCCCTGCTCCTGCCAACCTAGCAGTTCGAAAGCACATCAAAGTGCAAGTAGATCAATAGGTACCGCTGCAGCGGGAAGGTAAACGGTGTTTCCGTGCACTGCTCTGGTTCGCCAGAAGCTGCTTAGTCATGCTGGCCACATGACGTGGAAGCTGTATGCCGGCTCCCTCGGCCAATAATGCGTGATGAGCGCCGCAACCCCAGAGTCGGTTACCCAGCTACCCAGAGTGGCTGAGGAAACCCAGCCAGATGGGCGGGCTCTAAATAATCAGGTTATTATTATTATAAATTGCAAGAATAAGTAATACAACATTTGATTATCTTCTTCAAACACAAAATAAAATGTTTTAGTACACAAATCATTTCGCTAATCTTGTGAATTGTGATGGAGTGTTTGTTGCAGTAGGAAAAGAAGTACTCCTTGTGGTGGCATGGACTTTGAGAGTCTTTGAGGTATTGCTCTAAGTTCACAGCTCAGCTCTTAAGCATCAATATCTTTGCTTCCATTGTGCATCAATTATTTTTCCAAATTCTTGCAGGTCTTAAGTACATCTTCAGTAGATTTTCTGTTGATACTGTATATATCACACAGGAAATATACATAGGGAAATATATTGTTGTAGCTGTTGGAAACTCTATTTAACAGATAACATTGTCCTTTATATATACAACAGACCATATTCATTGTAATAGGAGCCATTTTTCATCTGGCTATTTCTTCTTCAACAGGCTAACTGGAGAAGGAGTCAATCCTGTAAGCATCTGTAAGTATCACGAGCATTTTATTTTATTTGCCGGGCTCCTGGCCCAGAATAAGTTATCAATAATGTGATGGTGATTAGTTCATTTATTTCCAAATGGTGCATGGAGTACACTATGCACCACAAGAAGGGCAAGTGTTAGGAATGCTGAAGAAATTCATTCAGCAATTTACGCTTCTTGAACCGTTGCATCCATTAAAACTGATATGCCTACTGAAACACAACTATACTTCCAAATTTTCACCTCCAAATTTTTCAAAGCAGTTATATATCCAGCCAAGAGCTGGATATAAAAAGTCCATTATTATAGGGAAATGTGCATGAAATTGCAAATATTAGCAAATATAATATATTACAATATAATTGGGAAAATTGCATGCAAAAGAAGACATTTGCAAATAAAAATGCTTATATTAGAATAAAGGTAAAGGGACCCCTGACCATTAGGTCCAGTCATGTCCGACTCTGGGGTTGCGGCACTCATCTCGCTTTATTGGCCGAGGGAGCCGGCGTACAGCTTCCGGGTCATGTGGCCAGCATGACAAAGTCGCTTCTGGCGAACCAGAGCAGCGCACGGAAATGTTATTTACCTTCCCCCCGGAGTGGTACCTATTTATCTACTTGCACTTTGACGTGCTTTCGAACTGCTAGGTGGGCACAAGCTGGGACCGAGCAACGGGAGCTCACCCCATCACAGGGATTCGAAGCACCGACCTTCTGATCAGCAAGCCCTAGGCTCTGCGGTTTAACCCACAGCGCCACCCGTGTCCCTATATTAGAATAAGCATGCACAAATGATTTCCATGCAGAATGACAACAACAAAGGGCAGATTTAGCTAAGTTGTTGCATGCATGGAATGAGGTCTGCTCATGCAATGGTACTTTGCCCCTTTCACCCACCCAAATGCCCATGTACACCCTAAATCCCCAGAACAGTTCTAGGGGGCAGATGGGGTACAGAGGGGGAGGAGAGGGGACAGTCCTGCTTTGCAAGTAGACCTCATTCAACACATGCACACCCCAGTTAACACCAGGTTGAATTCCACCCAAACTAATGTGGACTGAACTTAACACTGGAAAATTTAGAAGCTGGGAGAAACTGAATTATTTCAGATCTCTGGCTGTAGCTGGTGTGTCTTGATGAACTAAGCTGCCATGTTAGACATTTCCATGACTTTTTCCACGCAGCATTGATCTCTCTCTCCCTCTGCCAATATCTGTGTGCTGGTCCAAGGGTAATCCAAGGGGCTAGGTCTGGGTTCGGTCTGAAGTCTAAGGAGTCTACGAGGGGTCCGTCCGATGAAGCTGAGGCAGGGTGCAGGGCAGGAAACTAGGCAAGGTCAGGAACACAGGCAGGAACTGGCAACCAGCAATGTTGCTCCTGCAACTTGGGGATGGGGCTGGCCGGCTTTTATCTGCCCCGAGGCATAGGGCGGCCCTGGTCCTCTGGTGACTTGCCTCTCCTGGCCTGGAGGCGAGCACTCTTAGTTCCCTTCACCTCTCTGCCCTGAGCCTCTGCAGCTCAGGAGATGCTGGAGGGTTACAGGACCCGGAGGCAACCTCAGCTTCCCCTGACAGGGCTGGGAGTGGAGCACCTGCAGGCAATGGGTCCTCCATCCCAGCAGGAGCCAGAGCAGACTCAGCAGATCCCTGCACCTGAGGATCCAGCACAGGGGAGGACCCTTCCGACTCAAGCCCTAGCCCCGGCTCTGCTGATTCTGGAGGTGGGGAATCCTGTGCAGGCTGGGATCCCTCAGGTTCAGCATCTGAGTCTGGATCCCAAGCCATCACAATCTGGACAGTGGCATCATTACAATGGAGTAATGATGCACAGGGAACTCCTGCACTACAGATAAAAGGCACAGGTGTGGGGGAGTCCAAGCAGCATCCCTATAATTCAGAAAGCAGCACCCCATCCCTGAGGCCCAAATGACTGGGCGAACGGACAGGAGAGAGAGATGCCAGGAGACAAGATTAAACAGGCTGCCCCAGAGTTGCAAGGCGGGAGACGCATCTCTTGGTGTGTGAGAGTGGAAGGAGCTTGCAGTTTTAATCTGGGGAGAGGCTATGCCCCAGCTGCCAAATGTTTTGGAAACCCTGGAGAAGATCTTGAAGGGCTGCCATCCCAGTCAGGCACCTGATCGGATTCCTTCCTTAGTATTGCATTCCAGGCAGCAGCTTCTTCCAGCGCTACCAGCTGGGAACAATAGCACACAGCTGGGGCTGTTCCAAGGAAAAGGCTGGTCCCTTTTCCCCAGGGAGATTCCCACAGTCACCATGGGAAGGCAGCTGCACAGTGTTGTAAGCAAGCAAGGCTCTTAGAGTGGCAAGTTCTCATAGATTGCCTTGGATGAGGAGGGAGGGGGGCATAAAAGCAGCAAGTTGGTTTGTCCAGTGGACATCCACTCTGCTGAGGATCACAGGACTGCACCTCCCCCCCCATGTCCCATAACAGAGGAGGAAAGCCTGTTGCTTCAGCCCAATCTTCTTCCTCCTCCTCCTTCTACCAGTCTCCCCCAACTGGCTTCTTCCTTGGCCCATGCCCTTTCCTTTTATCACCAGCAAACCAGCTCTCTTCTTGCTTTCAAATAGGATGGAATATCTTTCCCCTCTTCTGGCCTTCCACCTATGGTGAGATGTCCAGATCAAAATCCCAGTTGGGTACAGAGGTGTAGGAAGGTCAGGTGGTACCTGGTGCGGAAAATTTCTTGTCACACACACACACATTGCTTTTTTTTTGTCTGCAAAAATGGTTTTACGTTATTTCATATTTTCTTACAAAGGAATAATAATAAGTAAAAATAAACTTTTATTTCTATCCCGCCCTCCCCGGCCGAAGTCGGGCTCAGGGCGGCTAACGTCAGATACATAACATTGATATAAAATCAAACAATAATTAAATTGCCTCCTAAAAACATGTCAAAATCCAATTAAAGTCTAATGAGATGGCTTTCCGCAGGGTTAGGGTTGGGAACAGTAAGTTGGGAACTGAATTGGAATTTCAGCCTTCACGACATAGGAAAATGGCCAAGTAAACAGCTATTTTTGTGGAGGAGGGTCAAGATATTAACTGATATGCATAAAATTTCATAGCTATATAATCCCTAGTGTAGTAAGATAAGACCTTTGGAGCAGGCATTTTCAAAAAAGACAAGAGTTTTTTATGAACCACCCTAGTAGGGCAGTAATTATTCCTTGATAATTTGTCACCCCCTCCATGATGGAACCTAGGGTGACCCGCCCCCCGCCTCCCACTTCCTACGCCCCTGGTTGGGTAGCTCATGAGAGTGCCGAGCACAGTTGCTGTGGGAAATCCCCATTCACTCCTACCCACCACTGGATCATGTACTCAACTCCTGCTGTCTATCCATACATACTCCATTTCCATGCACTCTGGCTTCCATCACGGTGTCCTGTTGCACCAGAAGTGGTTTAGTCAGGCTGGCCACATGACCAGTCTGTGGACAAACGCCGGCTCCCTCGGCCTGAAAGCGAGATGAGCACCTCAACCCCATAGTCACCTTTGACTGGACTTAACCATCCAGGGGTCCTTTACCATATTTTTTACATGTCCTCCTTCACTGATCCATAGTTGCATCCATCAGTGGTGAAGACCAGTGGGGCTAAAATAGCAAAAGAAAACCAGTAAATTTTGGCAATTGTCTTCCCCGCCCCCCTAGACTATGAGTTGATTATTATACCTGGTACCTAGGAATGGAGAAGGAAGTTGGTTCAGTTCTCAATTTGATGTGAACCTATATAATTTCCTGAAACAATGTGCAAGCTTGAAACACAGCTCTCCTTCAAAATTCACGTATGTTAGGGGGAAACTTGCCTTTAAATGCAATGAGGGAGAATTATATACCAAAATGCATATGGAAACTGTTTGCAAAAATGTGTATAATGGGCTCTAAAACACTGGTGAATTTACAGAACTTTTAAAAATAGTCGTAGCTCGGAAGTCGAACGCCTTGTGAGTCGAACGTTTTAGCTCCTGAACGTCACAACCCCAGAAGTGATTGTTCCGGTCTGCAAACCTTCTTTGGAACCCGAATGTCCGTTGCGGCTTCCGATTGGCTGCAGGAGCTTCCTGCAGCCAATCAGAAGCCGTGCCTTGGTTTCTGAATGTTTTGGAAGTAGAACAGACTTCCGGAACGGATTCCATTCGACTTCCAAGGTGCGACTGTGTATGCAAACTGCTGTGGAAATTGAACTTAATATTAGGAACACGAATAACTGGGGCGGGGAGATGGAATTGTCCAGTTTGTCAACCCCATGGGCACCTAATAAACTTTTCCCTTCCCCCCCCCACAGCTGTTGTCAGTTCCAGTGCAGGCAGTGGTGGCGGTGGCGGCCTAGGAGGAGGATTTGGCGGTCTTGGTCTTGGAGGAGGAGGAGGAGGCGGAGGCGGCGGATTTGGCAGTCTTGGTCTTGGAGGCGGAGGTGGCGGATTTGGCGGTCTTGGTCTTGGTTTTGGAGGAGGAGGAGGGGGATTTGGTGGTATTGGCTTTGGAGGAGGAGGTGGCCTTGGAAGTGGTCTTGGCTTTGGTGGTGGAGGAGGCGGAGGCAGCAGCAGTGGGTTAAGCTCAGGAGGGGGCAATTTCAGCTCTGGCAGTGGGAAAGGCACCGGGGGAGGAAGCAGCTCTGGTGTGAAAATTATATCTAAAACTTCCACCAGTCAAAAGAGCATCAAGAGCTAAAGGCTGAAGAATCCCCAACAACCTGAGCAAGACAAGAAAATGAACACATGCAGTGGTACCTTGGTTTACAACCATAATCCGTTCCGGATTATGTAAACCAAAACAGGTTGTAACCCAAGGCACGCTTTCGCCAATGGAGCCTCCAAAAAAGGGGGGAGTTGTAATCCAAAAAAAGGGACACGCACTTCCAGGTTTGACGTGGTTGTAATCCAAAATGGTTGCAAACCAAGGTACCACTGTACTCCCCCCCCCCCCCGGTTTCCTGCCAGCATTGGTGTAAGTCTCACCAATCACCAAGAATGCATTGTTCTAAAAGAGCAGCCCTGAATCTGGTCCACCACCACCCCAACTCACACAAACTCGGCCAGAAGTTCCATTTTGAGCTAAACTGTTATATAAAAAGAATAAATATGCAGAACGTTGGTTGAAAGGTCAGTTGCGTGTATTTGAAAAACTGTCTAATGTTAGGGAACTTGCACTGTAACAAACACTGTACATGTCTGGGTGAATGCAAATGAATGTATGCGCATGAAGTTTTCAGCTATGGCAATGTATCAAAATTGCAAAGGGATTCGTCTAAACCTATTCTGATGCCATGAAAATCAGAAACAGGAATAACACTTAGAAACAATAAAGCAATTTATCAAATATCAATGTATTCTCTCTCTCTTTCATGGTGGTGGGGAGGAACAAATAGGACGTGCCAAAATGTACTGCAGTTTTGTTGTTATTGTTGTTGTTTTAAAAAAGCAGATTCAAATGTACAGTGCATGGGTCAAAAATGATCATCATCTTTTATTCGACCGTCAGTCAGAAGAATACATTTGTACAGAATTAAAAGCATCTGAGAGAACTTTGAAAAAAGGAAACATAATCCACAATAGCCAGGGACCCAGGTGGCACTGTGGGTTAAACCACAGAGCCTAGGACTTGCTGATCAGAAGGTTGGCGGTTTGAATCCCTGCGACGGGGTGAGCTCCCATTGCTCGGTCCCAGCTCCTGCCAACCTAGCAGTTCGAAAGCACATCAAAGTGCAAGTAGATAAATAGGAACCGCTCTGGCGGGAAGGTAAACGGCATTTCCGTGTGCTGCTCTGGTTCGCCAGAAGCGGCTTTGTCATGCTGGCCACATGACCCGGAAGCTGTATGCCAGCTCTCGGCCAATAAAGCGAGATGAGCGCCGCAACCCCAGAGTCGGACACGACTGGACCTAATGGTCAGGGGTCCCTTTACCTTTAATCCACAATAGAATGGAACTAAACAGATTGCCCCATATCGATATAATCAATTAAAATCTTGCGAGGCTTAGAAGCTAAAAAAAAGAAATTTAGCCACCAGGGAGGCTGTATTTCTAGTAATATTATTCAGTAAATATAAAACCTGTCTTTCTCTGGGTAGAAAGCTAGATTGATGTAAAAGTGGAGTTATAAGATTTTGCCTAAGTTCTGCATAGAGAGGACAAGACAGAAGGATATGTTCGGTAGACTCAACCACGCCCATAGTACAGTGACAGGTTCTCTGGGCGTATGGAACTCCCTTGTACCTTCCTCACAATACCGCGGAATCAAGGGCGTTTAGTCTAGCCGCTTTAAGAAATCTTCGGTATTCCACATAGTGGATTTCTGCGAGATAGGGGGCTGGTGTCATTTGATATATCTGGTCCCCTAGGAACATCCCTGGTTTCACTTGAGCTATGTCCTCTTGTCTGGCAATATCGCTCAATCTCCGGGAGATTGCAGTTCTAGCTTGATTATACGTCATGGACTCCAGGTAGAGGTGTGACAATCCACAGAACTGCACCTCTTTTATGACCTCCCTTTCCCATGATGACTGGAAATCATCCCTCAATGTCAAGGGGGCGATGCCCACTGGGTTAAAACAAAGCTTGAGCCATAGCCAACGCTCAAGGCCACATATCGTAAAGCTTGCCAGCCGACCTCGTCTCATATCCGCGCCCACCACCGAGGGGGGGATCCTAAGGATGGCTCTAAGAAAGTGCGTTCCAACTTTAAATAATGTTTTCAACTTTTGCGTTGACATCTTCCACAAGGACTAAGGAAAGGCTCAGAGGGGTGGGAGTGTGCCAGGATCACCCAAGGAGTAATGCTCTCCCAAACTTGTACACTTCCAGGATTACAGTACAGGCTTGCCCATGCAGCTGAAGCAGATTTATGCTAAATAATACAAACAGCAATCAAACATATCCTCCTTCAATGAGCCTCGGGTGTGAATGACTCACGTTATTGGTGGTGTGCAGGGACAGGAATGCCTGGAAACAGAACGGATTGTGCAAACATCAGATTTTTCTGATTGCTGTGCGAAATGGAATTGGCCCTTGATTCAGGTTCCATCAAGTCTTTTGATAGTCTGGAAAAAAAAGAAAAGGAGGCGGGGAGGAACTGAACCGAAAACACCACCCTAATCTTGGAGAAGGTTCCAGCAATGGGACAATGCTGGTGCCCTTCAGCCATTCAGTCTGGATACGATCTCTGGGCTTGTACCTTACAGGTCTGACTGTGCAAACTCCTACTCTCATGCTGTGACTCTGCCAATCCTAGTCACGCTGTGCCGTCGTCAGCTCTGTATGTAGCGACAATGAAAGCAAGGATTGTCCTCTGGAAACATGCTGATCCTGTGAGTTACAAGCTGCTCTGCCTCTTGGATAGAGCAGAATTGCTTCCATTGGGCTCCATGGTGGTTCCCCATCCAGATGTGGACCAGGCAGAGGCTTGCTTAGCATTCTTGTGGCCACATAAACCACAATGGAGCCCAGTTGAACAGAATAAAAAAGGAAGCATTAAGTTCAACTAACACAGGATCAAGCTGTCAAATTGCTCGGTTATTGGTATATATCCATAAGTGGAGTTTTCCCACTTTCAAATATTCTACTCTCTTAAAGGATGAGAAAGCCAAGGTCAAAAGTTCCCCTTGAGCACATGAAGTCCTTTCTCACAGTTAATAGCTTGCACTTAGTGACCTCTACACTGCAATTTCCTAACCACTGGTTCTGAAACCTTGCCGCTAAGGCAACTTTGGAGTTATTGGTTTAAGAATTACATGCATAGTTATAGATTTAAGAACCCAACCCCACCATTTGCTCTGATGCTTAATTCTTAAAACATACTTAAAAATGAAATTAAGATTTTCTACTGACCTCAAACCATTACAAATATTTTGGAACCATAATTTCTAAAACGCAAGAAAATGGAGTAACAAATACAGCTGTATTTAATGTGTAATGTTGACCTGAAATTGGGGGTGGGAGATTTCAAACTGAACATTTTTGTGCAGATCGTTTTGTTGTTGTTAATAAGAGCTGCCTTTCTTCTTAAAAAAAATAAGAGACAGTGTTGGATAGTGGTTAGAGTGTTGGATTAGGACCTGGGAAACCAGGTTTCATATCGCCACACAGCTGCCAAGCTCACTGCATGACTTTGGGCAAGTCACTGTTTCCCTGCCTAACCTAGAGAGGCGTGTGGTCGGGATGAAATGGGGAATCTGGCAGAGCCACATATGCCACCTTGAGCTCCTTGGAGGAAAAATAAGATACTGAAATGTTACAAAATACAAGAAACCATAATAACATAAAGTATGGCACTTTGGGAAAGCAGATGTTGGAGGTCTCAGTTTGCTTTTAATTCCACCCCTCCCTCTCTGCTTGCTTCCCCACCTAAAGTCAGCGAAGAACTGATACTTTAACAAGAGGAAAGAGGAAAGACAGAATAGTAGGATCCATTTGTATCAGCACATCTTGTTTGCTGCCTCCAGTGATTTGGAATTTTCAGTGATGGGGTGTTGTCTGGGTGGTAGCCTAATGCCAGGGAGGGGAGCTCTGTAGACAATCCAGCCTTACACAAATCGTTTGCACTGACTCTGCTCTCAAGCCCCCTTCCTGTCTTAAAATGCTGTATTCCTGAGCAAAAAGCAATGTTAGAATTCACTTGGTTTTCCGCTCTCCAGAAATCTTCCAGACCATCGGTAAGGAGCTGCTCAGCTTCCAAACCTTTTTGAATTATAATGCAAAGATCTATAGCCGCATGTGAAAGTTCCTCTGCCGTTATAGTCCAACGGTTGAGGCTTTAAGGCTGCAATCCTAAATATGCTCACAAGGGACTTATGTCCCATTGAACACAATGGGACCTACTACGTGAGCATGCATAGGATTGCACAGTTAAACAAGGGGCAACCCAGTGGATGGCTTCAGAGAAAGGATAACCTCATTCAAGCATCTGCTTAGCCTTGACGTTTGGGTAGTTTATCTTTGTCTAAGGAGCGGAGCTCACTGGCAGGGCATGTGCATTGCCTGCAGGACATCTCTAGTTTAGTCCTTGGATCTCCAGGAAAGGATCTCATTCGACAGGGTTGAGGAAGACTCCAGAGAGAGGATGCCAGTCAGAGAAGTCAGGATTGGGCTAAACAGACCACAGTTGCAATTCAATTGTCAGGCAGCTGCAATCTACTTCACAGAGTTCACCGTGCAGAAAAATTACATGGGAACATCAAAGCTCAGTTGTCAGTACAATGTTGTTGCAAATGACAAATCATTTCCGCACATCAACACCTCCACCTCCGAAAAAGCCAAAAGAGGGAACAGGAGACCACCTTTGCAGACAGACAGTTGCTTAAAGTTTGCTCCCATCTCACTGAAAACCATAAGACGACTCCTGATTGAGTCATGAAATTCACATGGCTACACTTTGTGGCGATCTGTATCTTACACAGTGTGGTCTTTTATCTGCCCTTGTGCAAACAGGCTCTGTTGGAGAAGGAGGCGGGTGGCAATTGTGGTTAGTAATTTCCACAATTATTCTTATTTCCCCTTTCTTTTCTTTTTTCTTTTAATGAGACGCCTAACTAAAAATAAAAAGGGGGAAACGTCTATCGCTTCACTGCAAACAAATGCCTCCTCCCTCCCCACAATTCCATACTACCGCCTCAAGTAGGTGTGTTTTAATGAGACAAGTTGCTGCAAGGCATATCAAGACGATGAGTAGATCAGGTTGCCTGAGATCCCGTGCCAGGTTATTTCCCAAGCAGATAAAAGGGGAGGTCTCTGGCTCCTCTATATTAGAGGGGTTCCGTCTGCTCCATCCTCTGCTCTTTCCCTGCAGCTCCGCTTCTAGTCAAAACCCTTTCCTCACATTTTCTCTCTGAAAGAAACCATCATGAGTTTCACATCCTTTCGATCATCCTCCGGAGGGGCAAGAAGAGGCTTCAGCTCTGGCTCTGCAATAGTTGGTGGTGGTGGTGGTGGTGGTGGTGGAAGATCGAGTTTCAGCTCCTATTCTGTTGCTCGGGTTGGAGGAGCAAGAGCTGGAGGAGGTGGCGGCGGCGGCCTTGGAGTCGGTGGATTTGGCAGCCGAAGCCTGTACAACATGGGTGGAAGCAAGCGCATCTCTTACGGTGCCGGCATGGGGGGCTTCCAACCCGGTTTCGTTAGTGCTGGATATGGCGCTGGTGGGGGAGCTGGGTTTGGTTATGGTGTTGGTGGCGGTGGCGGTGGCGGCTTTGGTTTTGGCGGGCCTGGGATGGGAGGTGCCGGTGGCTTTATGGTAGGTTCTCCAGGGTTTGGTGGAAGAGGTGGCCCAGGGTTTCCAGTTTGCCCACCTGGTGGCATCCAAGAGGTGACCGTCAACCAGCACCTCCTACAACCCCTCAACCTTGAGATTGACCCAGAGATCCAAAGGGTCCGCACACATGAGAGGGAACAGATCAAGACACTCAACAACAAGTTTGCCTCCTTTATTGACAAGGTAAGTACCAGAATTAATACCTTCTTGATCATTCTTAACCACTAAGGCACTAAGTTGCAGGTGACTTGTCACCAAACCAGGCCAACAACCCAATGGCTCTTTAAGATGGTCTAGACCAGGGGTAGTCAATGTGTTAGCCTCTAGACTTTGTTGTACTCCAAATCCCATCAGCCTCAGCCAGAATGGCCAATGGCCAGGGATGATGGAAGTGGCAGTCTAATGCCAAAACGAAGGGCCACTGATTCTTTGTCTCAGATCTAAAACCTGCAAAAGAAAAAAAAGTTGCAGTTCCATGAGGCCGTGTTATAAGTAGGAGTATGTTTAAGGATGATTAAGCATTCCAATTTCTAGAGACATTGTGTGCATGCAATTGTTGAGTAGATTCATTGTTAATGGCCAGGATGGCCACGTCATTTCCTGGCATACTGTCTGTGCGGAGGCTGGCTGAGTGAAAAAAATCCTCTCCAAGGAAAATAGAGAGGTCCCCAGTCATGGAGAAGCTGGGCATCTCTAGTCTCCAAAACCAGTAGAGGGAAATGCAGCATGAGTGAAGAAGTCTAACTCTGGAAGCCAGTGTGATGTAGTGGTTAAGAGCGGTGGACTCTTAAGCTGGTGAACCGGGTTCGCTTCCCCGCTCCTCCACATGCAGCTGCTGGGTGACCTTGGGCTAGTCACACTTCTCTGAAGTCTCTCAGCCCCACTCACCTCACAGAGTGTTTATTGTGGGGGAGGAAGGGAAAGGAGATTGTTAGCTGCTTTGAGACTCCTTGGGGTAGCGATAAAGCGGGATATCAAATCCAAACTCTTCTTCTTCTTCTTCTTCTTCTTCTTCTTCTTCTTCTTCTTCTTCTTCTGAACCATCTGTCACAGAGGCTTGCTTTTGGCATCCATTTCACAGTCAGCTCCTCAGTTGTTGGAGCTGAGTATGCCCTCCATGAACTTAGAACAAAGTGACAAATCTCTTTTGCAAGATGGCAGTGTGATGTCATTGAGTGCAGCTGGTCAGAGTTTCTCGGATGTATAACAAGATCTAAATGTGATCAAGGAAATCTAACACCCTATTATTATTATTATTATTTATTATTATTATTTAAAGGCATGCCAATAAATATGCATATAAAAAGTACACAATTTTTAACATTACTTGGAACATGAACTCCTCCCTTATGATTCTAGGTCTATGTTCTTTGGAGTGACTCTTGATTGGTTGGTTGGTATTAGTGTGTGCTTGCTGAGGATCTGGTAGTAGCAGCAAAGTGTCTAAGCAGAGGTTGCCAGTCATTCCTGCCAGTTTTCACCATTCTTACCTGATTTTCTTGATCCCTTTTCCTCTCCTTGCTCTTTCTCCTTTTTATCCCTCATAATTCCTTCTGTTCTCTGTCGTACCATTCTGGTACATTAGGGAGCAACATAAGCAAAAGCTAGCTCCCTGACCAAAGGAGCTTACCATCTAAACTTAAACACTGAGGTGAAAGAGACAAATGGGGAGAGGAGAGGACAAGAAGAGACAGATGTGAGAAGATGCGTCTAGGCTCCCGTTTCAGCTGGGGGACAATGACTAAGGGGTTAAGGCAACATCTTCATTGAACAAGGGTGGGTCTTCACTTATTATCTCCATCTGTCTTACTGGACAGCTCATCCCTTTCTGTCCAGCAGATTTGTGGACTGCCTATATACAGCATCACCAATGCCTTTGCCATTCCATCTTGCAGGTCCGATTCCTGGAACAGCAAAATAAAGTCCTTGAAACCAAATGGGACCTCTTACAACAGCAGGGGACAACTGTTCGACAAAACAGAGTTGAACCCATGTTTGAGGGTTATATCAACAACCTCAGGAGGCAGCTTGATTCTATTTTGAATGAACGGGGAAGACTGGACTCAGAACTGAGGAACATGCAAGACATGGTGGAAGACTTCAAGAACAAGTAAGAACCTGTCTGTTCCAACTCACAAAAATAGGAATATTCCATCTAACCTCCATACAGAGAAATAAGGGTAACATTTACTGCTAGGGGTTTGGCCCAGGCCTATGCATTTGTTAACCCTGAAGTTGATCCCATTAAGTTCAATGGGTCTAACTCCCAAGTAAGTGTGGATAGGGCTGCAGCCTAAGATATGGCAAGAATCTGAATGCTCTTATAGGCTAGCACCTTCTGTTGGTCCCAAAATATCTAACTATCAAAATACACAGGTAAAAATCCCTGGGCACGTCCACTGAGTCCTTTGATCTGGAGTAACCTGTTTTGTGGCAAACAAAGTCGCTCCTTTTCTTTCTGGGAGTCTTGGAGAACTAAGCTTTACCTTTCTTGAACTGATCCATCATGAACATGTTCATTCAGGTTAACTGAGTATTATATGGCTCTGTAAGTTATTTTCACGTGCTTCTTTTTGTTTAACAAAACAACTGTTCTTGAATCTGTATAAACTTTCGTTGGCTAAGGCTTGGCAGAATCCATGGGTGAAGCTAAGGCTGTATTCCCAACTCCCATCTCCCTAGCCATAAGCCCACTGAATTCAGTAGGAATTACTGCTGAGTAAACATGGCTAGGATTGCTGCCTAATACTCTGCTGGCAATGCCGCTCCATCAAATTGCTCAAAACGACTGACAAGGCAAAAAGGAGATAGATGAAATGGTGGTAAGAATAATTTCTCTATCTATACCAAAATTATTCCCTTTTTGAAATCCTTTTGCTGGAAGGCAAACTAAATTACCAAAGATCTGTCAGCATAGCATTCTAAGGATGAACCTGTGAGATGTAAATCCTTCCTGTCTCCACCCTGCCCAGCAAAAGGGTTCACTTGGCCCTAAGTCATGAAGTTTCATAAAAGGGATGCCTCTCTGACACATAACCACAGTTCCTCTTGCCACACCTAGTTAAGCAATCAGAGATTCCATTAAACTGTACAGTGAATTAGCATTACATCATTGAGGTCTTTTCTTACTACAGGGGCATCTACTGCCTTTCAGAGCCATTTTACAAATTTAAAGGGATAAAGTCGGTGTATATGCTCAGCTGGGGTCACCAGCCAATCCCTGGCTCTCAGTGATATGAGACACATGTTTCCAGACATGTGGCTGTTTTTTTCACATATTACATTTTTTTAAAGCATTTTTAAAAGGGGAAAATTAGATGTATGCCAAAAACATGTAAGGTGCATGAAACAGCCTTTCAATATTGCTTAAGGAGTGAATATGTACCTTCTCAGAAAAGCGTTTGCAGAACAAATCTAAGTAGTCTAGCCAAGCCAAAACTCGGGATGGTTGAGACATCCTTGCATTTGCATGGGAAACCTACTTAATTGACACTTCTAGAACCAACATGCAAACTGAAACACAGCCGTCTATCAAATTTTGCACGTCTCTGAATTTCACAATGCAGTTTTCTACCAAACTATCCATGTATTAAGGAGAAATGTGCATAATGACAGAGGTGTTCATGAAAATAGCATACAAAGATGCATTATATTCTGGAAAGTTGCTTGCAAAAATGTGTACATTAAAACTGAATACAAAAAATGTGTTCATTAAAATTTGCTTTAAAGTGCATACAAATTTTCATGATGATTCTTTTTAATGCAAATTGCTGTGGAAGACATGGAATACTGTATTTAAGATTGGAAAAAATGAGGAACCTTTAGAACAGAATTTGACTAATTCACCCACCCCTCTGTGTAACTGGGTGGGGCAAGTAGCAAGATGGCTTACCTATGCTGCAAAAACATCTATTTTATGCTAGTCTAACAATAATGGCTTCTCCCGTATAATATTGGGGGTTGAAATTGTTCAGAGTGTTGAGTACTATCATTCTTGTCTACTCCTGTACATTGAACTACAGTTCCCAGGTTCCCCTGTGGGAGGATTGCTAAATCAACTTAAATCTATAGCGAGCGCAGGCTTTCCCCTAAAATGCATACAGAATTTTCTGTTTTCATATTTGGCTTGACATTTAAACACTGTTGCTAATCCATCCTGCAAGAAGGGTCAATGTGTATCCAGCAGTTAAAGGAGGAGGGTGGATCCTGACAGTCTGAATGTAACACATCCCTTGCAGACACACATTTTTCCACTAACTCTCTGCAGTAGTGTAGATAAGAGCACAATAAGAAAAGCATGAGAGAGGCCATAAAGAGCATGATCCTGGTAATCTATCGACATGCTCCGGAAGTCCTCCAAGGAGGAGTCCATGCACTGTGCAGATGGTGCTTCTGCAAGGGTTAATAACCTGGTTGTGTTGAGCTTCAAGGAGATAATTTGGCAGCCAATCACTTTGAACCAAACGTCTTGTCGAAGTGTGAATTCTGAATAGAATGGGTTGCTCTTTACCCCCTCATGCATTCTTTCTGCTAGCTATGCTAGGTTCTCATCCTGAAAAGTACTGGTGCTACCTTTGCTCTCTGTTGCCCCAACAGATATGAAGATGAAATCAACAAGCGTACCGGTGCAGAGAATGAATTTGTGGTGCTGAAGAAGGTACATTTTATTTTATCTTTACAATATCTTAAGCAACATGGTGCGAGGACAGGAAACCTATGGTTCTCCAAATGTTGTAGTCAACATCCTTGGCCATTGGCTGGAACTGGAGGGAGTTGGATTCCAACAACATCTGGAGGGCCACAAGTTCACCATCCCTGGTCCTGAATAATGACCAGCTGCTCTGTGCTGAGTCAAAGTGTTGGTTCTCTTCTAACACACAACTGCCAGGCTTGGTTGACAGATCTTTGCTATGGCATCGTACCAAAGAGCCTTCAGCTGCAGAGGTTGATGGTGACAGAACTTGGACAGTTTCTACATTTAATAATCCTTTAACAGCTGCTCAATGCCCATGTTGTCCTGCCAAACTTATTTTTTTTAAAAAAGAGGGGCAACATTCAATGTCTGCAATATTGGATTCTTCATGAGATTAAACAAAACCTGCCTGATTTGCCGCATTGTTTCAAAAGATGGTCCTTCTAAATAGCTCTTATTCTCCCCACCCCTCAAAATTTACTGATGTTTCTCATGTTTTTTTGCAGGATGTTGATGGTGCCTATATGAACAAGATTGAGCTCGGTAGCAAAGCAGATTCTCTGAATGACGAAATTCTGTTCCTGAAAAACCTGTTTGAGATGGTAAGCACCCGAAAATGTTCACTTCTAGAATTGAAATGAACTTCCTAGCCAGTCCAAGCCATGGGAACTTCTTGTCCAATACTTGCTACACCAACTGGTGGTATCTCTGCCAGGTGCCTTTCCAAGCCCTGCCAGTTGGAGATACCAGGAACTGAACTGGGGACCTTCTGCATGCAAGGCATGTGCTATCCTCCCTCCAGAGAACATAGAAGCACTGAGCCCAGTAGGTGCTGGGAACTTAAAGCAGAATTCTGGCTTCTCTAATTTGTAGTGTCTAACACCAAAAGAACCAAGATTACGTACAACTATATACCACCCACACAACAAACGTAACCAGCTGATAAATTGGTCTCAATATAACGTAATATAATATTTACATGTAAAACACACTAAACATATACATAACTACAATAAGATATATGGTATAAAGAAAACAAATCAAATTACAAATATGTAAGGATGTAGGAACATTCTACCGAAAAACTACGACGTCATAGTTCAACAAGTCCATCCAATCCAAGAGACCACAGTACCATCGCCAGACTCCACGGTATCTGTTACACTCCTCGTGGCAATTACACTTTTACATCGTGGACTGGCAAGACCAAACTTATTATCTCCTTATTTATTATTTGTTCACTCTTTGGAACCACCAACAGAATCATGTGGGTTGCAAGGGACTTGTTGAACTTTGACGTCATAGTTTTTCGGTAGAATGTTCTCTAATTTGTATGCATCCTCAAGTAGGCAGGGACTATATTGGAAAGCTGGAATTACAGAAAAGTTCTCTGGATGCATACATATTTTCAAACTGTGTGTGTGTGTGTGTGTGTGTGTGTGTGTGTGTGTGTGTGTGTGTGTATGATCATAGGACTAGGAAGCTGTTCCACTAGTTGCAGAGGAACATTTTAGAGGGAAAATGAATTCCGATTTGGACCTTCATCTTGAACCTACATTTCCCTTTCAACAACAGCAACAAAACCATTCTAAGTTAACATTACCTCTTTACGCAACATAAAGAGGGACATCTAAAAAGCTAAATGCTAATGGAAAGCAAAAGGAGGGTATGGGAGGAACTCCTGAGACATGCAAATCACATGGGTTTGTTGAAGCTTGTATAAATGCATCGCTCATTTAGATGCTCCTCTGTGGAAAATTTCATGTTGCATTTTCCGCTGGGAACGTTACATTTCTCAAGGAGGTTTTGGGGATTTTTTTTTTTGTCCCCACCTACCTTTGCTTATGGATTTGAATAGATTTTAAAGCGAGCAGAGACTTACTGGCATCAATTATCACATCTTGTGCAATGTATGAATACTTTCCTCCAGCTATTACTGGAACAAGACAGGGAGCTGTATTTGAATAACGCTTCACCCTTGGGGAAAGTGTCTAGTCTGGGCTTGATGCTTGCAAGCCTTGGAAAATCCACCTCCGCTCTTGGCTCAGGATCCAAGTCATATTAATCACTTTGATTAGGAAACACTTTTTTTTTTTTTTTGTAACTGAAGCTTATTCAATGCAATTTGAGTTTAGCTCCCAGCAGTTGGGCAGAAAGATGATAATGATAATGGTGGTTATAATAAACTAATAAGTGAAGCCACACATTACAATTCAGCAGTGGAGATACAAAACCACAAGTTTTTTTTCTATTCCCATTTAACCTCCACTGTCAGAAGTTGCATGCCTCTGGAGAGCATTCTTTTTATTCTTCTTTATTAAGTTTCCATACTGCCCTTCATCTCAGGATCACAGTTTACAATATAAAAACACAAAAATACACAGCACAGCAACAAACAATTACTGCCCCCAGTATTATTATTTATTACTAGTTTCTGGGAATTATGGGTGGGAAGAGTGATGTTATACTCAGGGACTTTTTGCAGGCTTCCTACAGGCATCTGGCTGGCCACTGTGAGAACAGGATGCTGGACTAGGTGGGCCTTTAAATTGGGCCTGATCCAGCGGGGCTCTTCTTATGTTCTTAGCCTTTAGAAAGAGCAAACAAAAAGATTACTTTGGCTTATCTTGCCTATTTTGCGTGTGTCAATGTATAGCTGAGCTGAGGATCAGATTACAATTTTCAAAACATATATGTAAGGTTTATGTCTCAAAAGGGGAAGATTTGGTAACTGCACAGTTATTTCATCCATGCTGCAGTTCAAAGTGTCAAAATTCAAGCAAAGTGGGGGCAGTGATGCAGTTTGGTAATTTTAGACTTTCTAAAGAAGTCTAGCTGGTAAAGAAGGCCCAGCAGAGAATTTATTTCCTCAGACTTTTAAAGAAGAACAATCTGAGTGAGAGACTGCTGGTGTCCTTCTACCGAGGCTCCATAGAGAGCATTCTTATATACTGTATTTGTGCTTGGTTCTCCAGCTGCACAGCCAGGGAGAAGAAGATACTTCAAAAAGTAATAACCACAGCCCAAAATATTATTGGTCATCCTCTCCCATCTCTGGAAGAACTATACAGTTCCCGTTGCCTTAAAAAGGTTAACAATATTTTAAAGGATCCATCTCATCCAGGACATAGCCTCTTTGCACCACTGCCTTCAGGTAGAAGATATAGAACAATTAGATCAAGAACAAATAGATTGAAGAACAGTTTCTACCCAAGAGCTATAACCATCTTAAACGCTGTAACCAGATAATATGACCTTGGAGAGCTGTGATGGGTGTATGTGTGTGTATGTGTGGCTTTCTTTGGTGTGTGTGTGTTTTGTGCTGCTTTTTGTTTTGTTTTTTTTTCTTTCTGTTTTTATGGGGGGCATGCAATTTCGTTGCACTTGTATAGCGTTGTGCTTGTACTTGTGCAATGACAATAAATTATCTTATCTTATCTTATCTTATCTGGGCTGAATGGTGTTATTGGGAGTGAGTCTTCTAGATAGTGATGTGTAAGATAGTCTTGCTATGCTTGGGGTCCTCCTGCACATTCTGACGAGACCCCAGATATCTGTCCCAAAGCCTTGCGCTGACTATGCCATTTTTTAAAAAATATCCTCCAGCGTTTCCAGTTTTTCATGTGCACTTTGGTCATCATCAAACCAACAGCTTCCTTATAGGAAGCCAGCTTTTTCATAAACCAAATAATCCTGTTTTCATAATACTATGTTAGTAGAACTGACACATTGTCCTGTTCAGTTTGCACCCGTTTCTGAAAGAATGTGGAAATGTTTTGGCCCTGATGCAGTTTAAATCACAGACAATTTGTTATGTTTAAGCATTGGTGGTACCGACTGGGGATGCCGATCAAAAGGCAGTTGGTTCATTAGGCTTTGATGAGCATCAAAATGTGACAGGGGTTGAAGATGCATATATATCTGCACTGGCTATCCACATAAAAAATGGGTTCCATGTGGGGATCTCATTGCTCAGTCAGTACAATTACCTAGATAACAACCATGATAAGTAGGCAACTTACTAAATACATTTATATTGCCTTCTTTCAATACATTCCAGAATGCAACGAAATCCATCATAGGGGACAATGGAGGGTGAAAAGTAGAAGCCATTCAAATCAGAATATAAATGAACATGTTTGCAAAAAATAAAATTCAGGCTTGGAGGATTTACAGATTTTTTTTAATCTTTGCAGGAACTAGCTAATATGCAGCAGCAGGTATCAGATACCTCTGTTGTGCTGTCAATGGACAACAACAGAAGCCTGGACTTGAACAGCATCATTGCTGAAGTCAAGGCGCAGTATGAAGACATTGCCAACAGGAGCCGAACCGAGGCTGAAAGCTGGTATCAAAGCAAGGTGAGTGGCCACTCAAGGCCTAGGAGTTACCACTAAGCTAAGTAAGTTTTTGATAAGGGAACATTCCAAAATGGCATCATCCACCTGCAACCTAAAGCAGTACAGGGATAGTCAACGTTGCTGTTGTTGGACTCCAGCTCTCACCAGCCCCAGTGGCATGGTCAATGATCAGGGGTGGTGGGAGTTGGAGACCACAACATCTAGAGGACACCACACCGGTGACCCCTGGTCTGCCACCTCAGCCAGATTTTACCTCCTAACTCATTGACCAGGCAGACCAGGTAGACCAGGCAGGCTGGAAATATTCAGAGATGCTCTTGGGTTCAACTTAAACTCAAATATGAAGCAAATATGAAGTGTCTTCCTCAGGAGATACATCAGTCAGACTCTCTAAGGAACTTCAAAAGATTTGCAACTTGAATTGATCTTGACTATCTAGGCAGAGCAAAATAAAAGGTGTGGCAATGAGATTCCATTCCTAAAGTATTAATGGAAAGAGGACCTGAATGAAGAGTGGCTTAGCAAATAAAACTTAGCAAATCCTCGCCCGTAACATCTTGGCAGCTTTCTTCCTCTGTGGTTGAGCTGGCTCTACTATTAAGTAGGCAGCTGCCTCAGGCAGCAGATTCTGAGTGTCATTGAAGTGGAGCAAGTTACTTCTCTTATTATAATTTTTTTCTTTTTTTAACTGGAAGAAGAGGAGAACCATTTAGACTTTCCACTCCAGGATCCAAAATATCTCTGGCCAGCCCTGCTCCTAAATGGCAAGCAGATCTCCTGTTTGTAGAGAGCAGGCTGAGGTTCATCCACCAGCCCTATCACAGGTGCAGCTTCATCCAGAAATAATGCTTGACAGATACATCTGGCCTGGTGATCCTGCAGGCCTCCAGCAAAAGCTGAGCCCTCACTTCTCAGATTTGCTTTTCAAAACCGTGCCATTTGGTTGCAACGCAATGTTATGCTGGGCGGGGGGACATGCTCACCGAGATCCCTGGGCATTGTACCCCCACTTCAAGTACCAGCCTATCTATCAACTCTTTCTATTGCTTGTCATCGTTTCGCTTTTATTAAAGCACGGTTTAATGTATTCCCCTCAAACATCCTTTTTCATAGATTTTCTAGGGGGCAAGTTTCGGTCTTACGTGCCTGTGATAACCGTTCGATTGAAACTCTTCATCACATAGCGTTTGTCTGCCCCTTGTATTCTGCCGCCCGAAAGACTCTATTACTTCCATTAACTCAAAAATTACTGGGGTATTTGGAAGAGTCTTACCTTGCTCTTCTGTTGCAAGATTCAGACTCAATTATAACCCTACATATGGCAAAATTTCTGACATCAGTTCTGACACTTAAGAAACGCAAGAGATTGTTATATACAGCTTGAAATTTTAATTTAATTTTTATCATATTTTATTCAATTGAGTATCCCTTTTAATCTATTTTACTGTTAGCAATTGTAAACCAGACTGTGCTGTTTCTGTTTTTGGTTGTTATGTCTATGGGCTTAAAGCCGAAATAAAATGAGTTGAGTTGAACCGTGTCCATTGATGCAAGACAGAGATGTATGGAACACCCTGAGATTGCTAGCTAATTCCCTGTCTCAGTTCTGGCTGCCTCCAAGGGTTAGCAAAAGACATATGCAATGGCAATTGATCACACTAAAACCTTACAACTCTTATTTATCTATCATTTGAAAGTCAGTGTCCCAGCCTCCCTCAATCTGGTGTTCCTTTGGGGCTCCATTTAGTTCTCGCTCCCACCTGATTTCCCAGCTGTGTTGTGGGGGCGACAACCATATACAATGGATGGGATTCTAATCCTTCCTCCTTTTCCTCTGAATATTAGTATGAAGAGCTACAGGTCTCTGCCGGACGCCACGGTGATGACCTTCGCAACACCAAGACAGAAATTTCTGAACTTAACCGGGTGATCCAGAGGCTGCGAAGTGAAATTGATGCCGTGAAGAAACAGGTACAACCTTTTTACGTTTGGCATGCAGGGCAGACCAGTAGCTGCTTCTATTCCATAGAATAGTAATTGTGTAGCTGCTAACTCACTTTGGGCAAACCAAGTCTCCCTCAACAAGGACATACCAGGGCAACCACAAGACAGGGCACTAGCCAAGGTGAGCCCAATGTGGCAGTGCAGGCACTCTCCCTGGCCACCTCTCCCAGAATGCCTTGCTCTGAGAAAGAAGCTCCTTCCCTTCCTCGGAGTGCAGTTGAGAGGAGAAGGATGGGGAGGTACGCTGCCGTTAGCAGTGGCAAAACAAGAAAGGCAAGCAAAGTGGGTACAGAAGCAACAGATGAGGCATGGAAATAGGGTCTGGGAGTACTAATTTGCCCGGCTCCTTCTCCTCCTCTGAAACTGGCTTTAGAAATGGTGTTGGTTGCTATTGTTGATGCTGTTTGCAACAGAGGTTTAATCATCGCTATCAGTCCGTTTCACTGTGCTGATAGATATCATGGAGAGTATTACAGCTCTCATTGCACAAATGCTACAGGGTGTCTATGCAAGAGAGTTGAACAAACCATAAATTAGTTGTTTTACAGTATCTCCCAGGCATTGCAAAGGCGAGGAGGAATCTCCTCCTCCACATTTCCCTAGGTACCACACAGGTAGACAGTGTGCTGAAAGAGTCCACACCCTACAAAGTTCACAATAGGAGTGTGTTAATATCTTTTCCTTATTGTCAAGAAAAGCAAAGCAAACCTAAGTATTTATACTGATCATTTGCCTCTTAATCCACTCTTAGGGGATGGGCACCGCAAAGCAAAAAAACAAAAAGAAAAAACCCATATGTAAATATATAAAAATATATATAAATGCACAGAAGACATGGGGTATAGACACTGGAAAATGCTTACAATCTGAGCATTGCTTTTGGAATTACTGCAGGTATGCACATGGAGGCATACATGTGGGGAGCGGGGAATTAATACAGTGTACAGCGGAGGCTCTGCTGAAGCATAATATTTTTTACATGCAAAACGTTGCACTCAGCCTCACTGCTTGGCGACAGATCTGCCCTCATCAAATGTAGGTTCTTTCTAGCACTGCAGAAAATGGGCAAAATGAACAACCCACACACATGCTCGGGTGGATGATAATGCACCCCTAGCATGTATCTACAATGAGTCAATCTAGTTATTATTATGGTTTTATATCTACACCTTCTCACCGGTATCTTGGTAGGAGATTGAGTTACAGTTGGTAGCCATGTTGGTCTGCCATAGTAAAAATAAAAGAATTCCTTCCAGTAGCACCTTAGAGACCAACTAAGTTTGTTTTTGGTATGAGTTTTCGTGTGCATGCACACTTCTTCAGATACACTGAAACAGAAGTCACCAGACCCTTATATATAGCGGGAGGGTGGGGTGGGGTTTTTCTCAGGAGGGTAGTAGGAGATGGGTGATTGACTCAATGGATATGGTAAACCTGCTGACGACTATTAACGACTGCAATTAGTCCTATAGGAAAAAGCAGATGACCAAAAATAGTTAAAGCAAAATAAAAAAATTCCTTCCAGTAGCACCTTAGAGACCAACTAAGTTTGTTATTGGTATGAGCTTTCGTGTGCATGCACTTACCGTAGTTGGTCTCTAAGGTGTTACTGGTGGTATCTGAAGAAGTGTGCATGCACACGAAAGTTCATACCAAGAACAAACTTAGTTGGTCTCTAAGGTGCTACTGGAAGGAATTCTTTTATTTTTTTATTTTGTTTTGGTAGGAGATGCAATTGTGCATGCAGTGTCCATACCTCTCAGGTGACCTCTGCAGATAGCACAAGCTGCACACAGCATCTTGTTGCATGTGAGCATGGCCATTTCAGGGCTTGCATCAGAATTCATTGTCCATTGGACTTTTCTGGGGTTACTCATGAATTATTAAGGGCTGGAAGGAGCATTTCCCCTAAAACATCCATTGTAACAGTTTTCATGCAGAAGTCCCCCACTGCAACCATTCCGAAAGTGCTATCCAGGAGCTGCAGTCAAACTTCATTTGAAAAGCGCTCCGTGGATTCCATTAATGCCATTGGCAGATTTGGTGGAAGGAAACATCCAGAACTTTGAGAGCACAAATCCTCTGCTTTAATCCTTGGACAACGTTGGCTATTGGCTGGAATATCTGGAGCCACTGTTTCTGCTTTGTCCTGATTGATGCAGGAGAAGAAAAAAAAACCTGTAGAAGCTAACTGGGTGAAACTAATTTTTTTTCCTGGTGTAGGGAAGGGGGAAGATTGGACCATAGTGATAACCACCATCCCCCAAATGTCCAGAAGTCGCAATTATTATTTATTGCCGATGGTCCCAAAAACTGCCCAGACATTGCAGTTACTTATGATTAGTATCATTAATAAATAAATCTCCTTGTGTGCAGTGTGCCAATCTACAGGCTGCCATTGCTGAGGCTGAGGACCGCGGGGAGCTCGCCCTCAAGGATGCCAGGCATAAGCTGAATGAGTTGGAGGAAGCCCTGCAAAGAACGAAGCAGGACCTGGCTCGGCAGCTCAAGGAGTACCAGGAGCTGATGAACGTCAAACTGGCCCTGGACATTGAAATCGCCACCTACAGGAAGCTGCTAGAAGGAGAGGAAATCAGGTAGGCCGGCAGCAGCAACAATACTCTAGCAAAAATGCCCTTGGTGGTTTCCTAAACCAATTGGTCATCTCCCCTTTTAATAGATTCCGTCAAAATTCATTTTGAATTTTCCCCAAACAGAACATTCCAAACTCACCTCAAATCCAGGCAAAAATCACACCTTGAAGCTAAAAGACGGTATTGACGGATGTGGCTGTAGTGCCAGTAAGATTCCTGGCAATCCAACCTCAATATTATGTTATTGTGCAGCTGTGTTTAGGCACTTAGATGCCAGGATATGGGGCTATCCTCAGCATTTGTTGAAATGTGATGGGAAAAGAATACTTCTACAGTATAGGTAAAGGTAAAGGTACCCCTGACCGTTAAGTCCAGTCACGGACGACTCTGGGGTTGCAGCGCTCATCTCGTTTTACTGGCCAAGGGAGCCGGCGTTTGTCCGCAGACAGCTTCCAGGTCATGTGGCCAGCATGACTAAGCCGCTTCTGGCGAAACCAGAGCAGCGCATGGAAATGCCGTTTACCTTCCCGCCAGAGCAGTACCTATTTATCTACTTGCACTTTGATGTGCTTTCAAACTGTTAGGTTGGCAGGAGCTGGGACAGAGCCACGGGAGCTCACCCCGTTGCGGGGATTCGAACCGCCAACCTTCTTTCTGATCGGCAAGCCCAAGAGGCTCTGTGGTTTAGACCACAGCGCCACCCGCGTCCCTTCTCTCTACAGTATAGCAAGGAAGTATAACAGCCTATGATCCTCTGAAAGTTTTTGGACTGTAGCTCTCATCGCCCCTGCTCATTGATCATGCTAATTGGGGAGGGTGGGAACTGGAGTTCAGTAACATCTGAAGAGCCACAGATTCCCTTCGCCTGGTTTAAGGAGACATTTGCCTTTTCCAAAGGGGCCATCTGGTCCCATCATTATAGATGCAATAACCTCTGTTTGTTTTAACTGTAGCTCTTTGGGAAGGTCTTTTGAGAATGTTGGTGGGTGACTTTCTCTCACTGTGATTATTGTGGGGATTACACTCTAGTTGCCTATTTTACTGTTACTTTTAAAAACACACACACATACAAAACTGATCATTGCTTGCTTTAAATTACCAGTACCTGTCCTTAGCTGCTTGGAATAGAGGAAAAGCAAATAAATGCTTAATCAATCAATCGATCAATTAAACATACAGAACCATGCACATATGCATTCCTAAAGCAATTAGCAATATGATCAAAAAAAGGAGAATGAGCGGACTTTTCTATGGAGGGTTTTTTTTTTTTAAGAGCTGTGTGAATATGCAACTTTTACTTGGCTAAGGAACAGATGACTCCTCAAGAGTTCTACCTTCAAAATAGCTCCTTGATTAGATTAATATGTGGGACCTAGTTGACTACAAGCTGAGGCATCCACTGAATTAATTATACCAATTATCTCCTCCTTTCATCTTCCTAGGTTGTCAGAAGGGCCTGGAAATGTGAGCTACTGTAAGTACCACCTCTGTTTCTGGATTTGCTTTTTGTTTTTGTTTACTTAATAATAATAATAATAATAATAATAATAATAATAATAAATTTTATTTATACCCCGCCCTTCCCAGCCGAAACTGGGCTCAGGGCGGCTAACACCAATAAAAATTACAATAAAATATAAAAGAAAGAAAAACCGTTAATTAAAATACAGGTTAAAATTTAAAATTTAAATGCAGCTTCATTTATCGCCCATAATCAAAACCGTAAGGGGAGGAAACATCAGACTGAGTCCAACCCGAAGGCCAGGCAGAACAGCTCTGTCTTGCAGGCCCTGCGGAAAGATGTCAAATCCTGCAGGGCCCTGGTCTCTTGTGACAGAGCGTTCCACCAAGTTGGGGCCAGTATTGAAAAGGCCCTGGCCCTAGTTGAAACCAGTCTAACAACCTTGTGGCTCGGGACCTCCGAAATGTTGTTATTTGTGGACCTTAAGGTCCTCTGCGGGGCATACCAGGAGAGGCGGTCCCGTAGGTACGAGGGTCCTAGGCCGCATAGGGCTTTAAAGGTCAAAACCAGCACCTTAAACCTGATCCTGTACTCCACCGGGAGCCTGTGCAGCTGGTAAAGCACTGGATGAACTTACTTTGCCAAACCTTTAATAGGCATTACAAATATAGGCCATCATAAAACATCCATATATAAAATTTTAAAATATATCCAAACAGCCATGTAAAAATATGTAATAATGAGGATTTTCATTGGAGTTTCTTCCCTCAAAATAGTGCCATTCACTGCTCTATCAGATACTATTGATAAAAACTCGGCCACCCTTGCAGTTACTTCCGAGTTAATATCAGACAGATAGAATCTGATATTTTCCTTGTGCCGTGATGTTAGACACCCAAAATAGCACACGTTTGCGTAGCTGGTTGTACCATGGACAGTAGAAAAGACTGTGTTCTACTGTGTCTGGCACATTCAAAGAACATCTGCAATGTCTGTCGTTTCTGGGGATGTTTAAATACCTGCCCTTGACAAAAACTGAGCAGAAAACATTTAATTGGGCTAACATAAAGGCCCTGCGTTGGACTGGAATTATTAATTTTGAAATATAAGTGACCCTGTTATCTGTTGTACTTAAACCATAGAACTTGGGGGAGCAAATGTTATTTACAGCTGACTTGATGTTTTGTTTTTCAATGTCCCCTTAATCTGATTTGGATATTACGATAAATATATTGCTCACTTGAATTATACAAGAGTTCCAAGTCAATACCAATAGATCTGATTTTGCTATGTAAGAGTTGGAACCATCTGGATTTCTAAGAGTCCTTAAATAGGTCAGAAAGCAGACTCAAAGGTTGGCAATGGCAATGCAACCAGTATTTTATAGTGCTAGCCCACACCCAATATTCCATCGTGTGTATACCTAGTTCTGCACACATCATCTCATACTTGATTGAACTTGGGAGCCCCAGGATGATGATGATGATAATTAATTTATTATTTATACCCCACCCATCTGGCTGGGTTTCCCCAGCCACTCTGGGTGGCTTCCAACAAACTATTAAAAATACATTAAAACTTCAGTCGTTAAAAACTTCCCTAAACAGGATACTTCTCAAGAAACTTGAGTGTATCTTATCTAAATCACTATTATATGCTTGTATCCATATTGGGATCCCAAAAAGTAGCTGGGACAACACTTTAGCTTGAAAAATTTGAATAGCAGGTGGTATAAATCAATCAATCAAATCTTTATTACGGTCCAGAGACCCAACAATTCATTACGAAACAATACACAATTTCGACAGCCCGCCTTCAGGTTACACAAGCATTTTGTCCAGGCTTAGGAATAGGGATCATTGGTTCTTGCAACCACCGATAGAAACTTCGCCACTGCTAATGTTCTGTCATTTGTCCGGTCTTCCAGTAGGAAACTGACATAGTAAGCCTCTGATTTTCCCGGGAAAGGTACTAGCAAAGGTAATATCAGTTCAGCCCTGGCTTGCTCGAATTTCACACAGTGCAGCAAAATATGTTTTATAGAGTCAATGTCTTGGGCACATGAGCATAGTCCGTCCTGGTATGGAACTCCTCTCAATCTGCCATCCAACACTGCAGAAGGAAAGACGTTAAGTCTGGCTTTTGTAAATAGCCTTCTGTAGTTTGGAACTGTCAGATTTTTAATATAAGATGTTAACTTAAAGGCATGCCCATATTGTACTCCTACTGCCAGCGGACTGCAGACTGCGTGTGATCGATGTCGCTAGTCACTGTGTGTAATGTCCCAGAGTCTTTGCTTCAAAGTCTTTAGGGCACCTTCATAACCCAGGCAATAGAGTTGGGTGGGTGACAGACCAATATAAATTGGTTACCTTTCTGAAAATAAAAGCGAGCTACTGGTTTTTGTTTGCTTAAGGCAGTGTTTCTCAAATTTGGGTCCCCAGCCGTGGTTGGACTGCAACTCTCACCATCCCTGGCCACTGGTCCTGCTAGCTAGGGATGATGGGGACCCAAGTTTGAGAAACACTGGCTTAAAGAGATTCCATTGAAATCATGGCTCTTTCAAAGAGACACAAGGAACTTAACTTTCCGTTGTTCATATTTTCCAGCTGTGGTCAGCAGCACCACCACCTCTGGCTACGGTGGCGGAAGTGGCCTTGCGTTAGGAGGAGGACACGGCGGCGGCATGGGAGGAGGCTTTGGACTCGGAGGAGGTGGAGGATATGCGGTTGGAGGTGGTGGAAGCGGATTCGGCGGCGGCAGCGGCGGAGGCTTCGGCGGCGGCAGTGGCTTCGGCGGCGGCAGTGGCTATGGCGGCGGAGTCAGTATGGGAGGTGGTAGCAGTTACAGTTCTGGCGGGGGCCGTGTCTCCTCAAGTGGAGGAGGAGGAAGCTCCAGTGTGAAAATTGTATCCAAAACCACTTCGAGCAAGAAAAGTGTCTATTAAAAGGGTTAACTCGCCACTGCCGCCACCACGTCTGAAATGGCAATGAGCGTTGCCACCTGCAAATCGAAGCTCTCCAGCCCACTGTGTAAATAGCTCAGCAAATCTCTTCCCCCTCTGATACTGTCACCTTTTCCATTTGAGTTTGCCTGCAATATGGATCCAGACATTTGCACCCTGATCCAGCACTGCTGACTCGGATCGCAGATTTTTGCACCTGGATCAGCTGCAGCCGGTGGGCAGTGAGCTCCTGTGCTGACAAATCAAGTGAGCCCATCCGTAGAGCTCTTTAAACAAAGGTCTCAAAATTCTCTACTAAGCAACAGGGTCTCGCTGTTCAGTGATTGCATGATTGCTCCTAGGTGTGTGTACAAAAAAGGGAATCCCATTTTAGAAAAGTTCATGTAGTAGATAGTTAACCTTAAATACATCCTTAGGTCCTTTGGATGGCAATCGGATTTAAGCTTGTACTTAAAGTTAAGTTCTTGGTTGAATTAACAGCTTTCAGTGCTATGCTTCATAGACAGCTAACATCAAAGCTTATGGGAACTTTCAGGTAGACAGGCAGCACAAATTAGCCTGCACACACACTTTCTGAAATCTCTCTCCTGTTTGGGCATGTTCTCTGTAATTTCAAATGGAGACAGTGTAAAGCTGTAGACCCGTAAAGTCATCAGATCTTGCCAAAAGGAAATAGTTTTGAGACACCAGTGATAAGATCTTGCTCTCACCCTGTGTTGTAACATGCACGGAGCTTATTTTTTAACAGCAAAATCGTATTTGATTCCTTCTTTGAAGTGAAAGCAAAATTGGAAAAGGTGATTGCTTATTCTGCTGCTGCTGTTTTGTGAACTGTAACACTGAATTCTAACGCTTGGTTCTAATGGCTATGGACCCATGCAAGGCTGCATGACGAATAAAGAGCAACTGTCATTTTTAAGCCTGCTGTTCTCGTTGTCTTCTTTTCCTCCCCAAAAAACCCCCACAGGTGTTATGTGCATTGCCCGTCTACTAAAACTCTTTCCACAATTCACACTGTTCTTTCCCTGGAATTCAGACATCCTTTTTCGGTCTTTTTGAGTCATGTCACTAGTCCCCAGGCCGGATGAGGGCATCAGCATATGAAGTTGCCTTGTTCTTAATTAGACCATTGGGCCATATGGTGCAGTATTGTCGACTCTGGCTAGCAGCAGCTCTCTGGAGTCTTGAGAAGCAGGTGGCTTCTAGCCGGAAATGCCATTGAATGAACCTAGGGCCTCCTGCATGAAAAACATGTGGTCTGCCCTCCCTACATAATTGTGGGTTTAATCTGAGATGCTCAGTCATGGAGCCACGGGTATAATTTACGGGTAGCAAAGGGAGCATCTCACCTCTCGCCTTCATGTCTCAGGACCACACCATACATTTAAAGTGCATTCAATGCATATTTAAGGCACACAGCTTTCCCCAAAAAATCATGGGAACCGTAGTTTATTAAGGGTGCTGGGAATTCTAACTGTGTGAAGGCTAAACTACACTCTCCAAGATTACTTGGGGAAAGCCATGCTCTTTAAAAGAGACTTCAGACCACATGTAATTATTCTCTGAAATACACATTACATTATTCTCTGTAATTATTCTCTGAAATACACATTGCCATATGCATCACTGTAGAGTATAATGGAACTTACATATGAGGTGTTCATTGCAAAATGCAAACACTCTTTGATTTGGTTTTTAGAAGAGCGACTGCACCATATTGATGACCTTGCTTTAGTTATTCTAAGGTATAAAATTGTAGCCACATCACCTCTCCTGGAATACTTTGTTTCCTTCTCCCATTTGGTTACCCCCTCCCACTTTCCCAACACACAGAGAGGGATCTGACATGGTACCTGTAGGAAGTCTCTCTATTATTATTATTATTATTATTATTATTATTATTATTATTAATGCCCCACCCATCTGGCTAGGTTTCCCCAGACACTCTGGGTGGCTCCCAACAGAACACTAAAAACAAAATAAAACTTCCCTAAACAGGGCTGCCTTCAGATGTCTTCTAAAAGTCAGATAGTTGTTTATTTCATTGACATCTGATGGGAGCGCATTCCACAGGGTGGGCGCCACTACCGAGAAGGCCCTTCATTTCCACCTTGTTTGTAATGTGGGATTTCGGAGAACTTGGGTCATATCCAATACTCAGAATAGACCCAATGAAATTAATGGACAGGACTAACAGTGATCCCAAAGGCTGCACTCTGAGTAAAACTTCCTTGAATACTATCCATTCAATTTGTGTTTTAACACCAAGGTAACACTGTCATCAAAGGGACCCAGGTGGCGCTGTGGGTTAAACCACAGAGCCTAGGGCTTGCTGATCAGAAGGTCGGCGGTTCGTATCCCTGCGATGGGGTGAGCTCCCGTTGCTTGGTCCCTGCTCCTGTCAACCTAGCAGTTCGAAAGCATGTCAAAGTGCAAGTAGATAAATAGGTACCGCTCCGGTGGGAAGGTAAAAGGTGTTTCCGTGCACTGCTCTGGTTCACCAGAAGTGGCTTTGTCATGCTGGCCACATGACCTGGAAGCTGTACGCTGGCTCCCTCAGCCAATAAAGCGAGATGAGCGCCGCAACCCCAGAATCAGACACGACTGGACCTAATGGTCAGAGGTCCCTTTACCTTTTAACACTGTCACCACATTTTAATACATTAGTCTGAACATGCAGACTAGTCAAACCATGGCTTCATAAAGGGTCAAGACTCTGCTCTCCTTGAAGCCATTCCACAACTTCAGGCAAAACAGTTGTTTTTAAGCATATACTTTGTCCCTTGGGGTGAAACAAGACAATCATGAAGAGGATTTTAATGATTAAGTTACATCCCATGAACTCCACTAGATGGCTACTGTTCTCTCCCTGTCTCAGTCCCACACCTGTGATACAGGCATAATAACTGGCCTGTTTTACCAAACGATGACAGACTTTACAGAACAAATGGAGCTGAACCACAAAAGCATGGCTAAAGAGAGGAGTTTATAGACCTCTCCCATCATCTCTCTCACTCCCACATGTACATCCTGCTTGACACTTTGAGGGCCCAGATTATTCGGATAAGCTTCAAGAAAAGGTGAGGGGGGAAATATGAAAGCCAATCTGACTGTTCAGTAACAAGGAAAGCAAACCAAGGAACCTTTGGAGGCCAAAGTGTTGGCTTTTATGAGGAAGAAAGAAAACTATTTCCATAGCAGTGTGACTGAAAAGACATCTTGAAATTAACCTGCTTTGCAAAAACCATACAGGTGCAGAAGCACACACCTGTTCAAGCGCATTGCAGAGGCGGATTAAGGGGAGCGCAACTCTGTTAAATTGCACTGGTTGTCAAGCCTTGGGGGCACTGCAGGGGGTGTCACAACTATGATGCAGAATGCAAGGCAAAGCGGGTTCTCCTTCATGGAGAGCACGTGTTGCGGTGGGGGCCAGCAAGTCACCCCTCTGTTGCTGGACAGGATCGTATGGATGGCCATGATGGTGATTGGGCTCTGGGTGTCGTTGGGGAGATTTACATGTTGCAATTTGTTGATGGACAGCCCAGAGCCTATATATTGTATTGCACGTGGTTTAGGAGCCCTCTTGGCTGCGTGCATCGGATCTCCCGCCCTCCCGCCCTGTGGTTTAGGCCTCTGCGTTGACCTTGCTATGCCTGTCATGGGGTCGTCTGCTTTTGGGGCAGGGGCCTGGTAGGAATTTTTCCATTTGGCTGATTGGCTGGTGCCATCTGGTTTTTGCCTACTGCGTAGCAAATAGTCACAACTTGTAAGGTTGGCAGTTAGGCATTGGTTTTAAATTGGTTGGTGGAGGGGTCAGGGTTGGCTGTGGTTGCCCCTCCAAGGGGCAGAGTTGGCTGTGGCTGCCCCTTCTATGCTGCTGCTGTGCGGGGAATTCCATTAAAGGAATCCAGAGGCTCGTCATGCTTGTCCATATCCCCCGGTAGGGGGCCAGGGCCCACGCAAGAGCCCCTGGGAGCATTAGGGGAGAACGGGTGCACATTCTCTCCCCAAAGTGTTTTCCCCTTTACTGACTCCATAGGCGGATGGATGGCAGTTCTGTCCCTAGCGGCACAGATAGTCTTAACCAATGCCTAAGCAACCACTCACATATTTTGTATTTTAATAAAGTTGTGGCCAAAATCATACCAAAAACCTTAAACTAAAATTCTTGTGTGAAGTGTGTTTCATTTGAGGGGTGGTTTGGGGACCTCGACACACAAGAGGCGGGAGCGTGCCGAATTTTGGCATCACGCAGAGCACCGCTGAAACTTGAGACCCCAAGGTCTGCCACTGTCATGGGTCAGGAGTCATCTTCACCTGCTGAGCATCAGCCTGGAGGAGCAGAAGGCGAAGTGACTGCATTCTGCTGTTGATCAGCCTTCTTTCTCCTGATGAGAACCACCTGGCTCCAGTTTTCTTATGCAGGGGTTCCAGCCTCAGTCTGTTGCTGGAAACAACATTTGTCGTTCCTGGCCAGACCTTGCAACATCTTGCTTTCCATGACCTTGCACTCTTGGCTTTCTTGACCACCACCCTGACCACCTAACTGAACTGAAATGCTCCTGAACTTAGGACTGTACTGAGCCTTGCATTCAGACTCTGCTCCCCTGAGAGTTGGCTGGCTGGCTGGTCTTGCCCACCACTCAGTTCTGTCATGGCAGAGCAGCATGGGACTATGACAGCCACTGCACATTGGTTCTATTGTATATAGGTAAAGGTAAAGGTACCCCTGAAGGGACGCGGGTGGCACTGTGGGTTAAACCACAGAGCCTAGGGCTTGCCGATCGAAGGTCAGCGGTTCGAATCCCCGTGACGGGATGAGCTCCCGTTGCTTGTTCCCTGCTCCTGCCAACCTAGCAGCTCAAAAGCCAATAATGCGAGATGAGCGCCGCAACCCCAGAGTCGGTCACAACTGGATCTAATGGTCAGGGGTCCCTTTACCTTTTTTAAAGGTACCCCTGACCGTTAGGTCCAGTCGCGGACGACTCTGGAGTTGCAGCGCGCATCTCATTTTACTGGCCAAGGGAGCTGGCGTACAGCTTCCGGGTCATGTGGCCAGCATGACTAAGCCGCTTCTGGCGAACCAGAGCAGCGCATGGAAATGCTGTTTACCTTCCCACCAGAGCGGTACCTATTTATCTACTTGCATTTTGACGTGCTTTTGAACTGCTAGGTTGGCAGGAGCAGGGACCGAGCAACGGGAGCTCACCCCGTCGATGGGATTCAAACCGTCGACCTTCAGATTGGCAAGCCGTAGGCTCTGTGGTTTAGATCACAGCGCCACCCGTGTCCCCTATTGTATATAGGTGACAGCATTTGCAGGGCAGATGGGGCATATTCCCAAAATAGTCCCAAGACAGTGGAAAAGTTGAACTTTATCTGTCTTAAAAACAGTATTTAGGTAGCATTACACCCATGTAATGTCGTCTTATATAATTAAAAATTTACTCAGTGTTCGATGGGTAAAAAGGAGAGTGGCATGGGTGCCAGTTAGTGGCACAATTTTGGAAGAGGGTATCTTTTTTTTAAACAAAATTTACCTAAATCACAAAATGTACCTAATCACAAAGCTTGTTACTTATACCCCAGCACTTTTGGGAACATGGAATAGTGCACACAGAATGCTGAAGGTTCCATTGTGTAAGCTTCCTGTATCTCTGTTACTTCTCCATTGCCCATATGATGACTACGAGGAGAGAATTTGAATAAGGAAAATCTGGACCTGTCAGAGACCAAGCTGAGGAGTGCTGCTCTGATGAGGAATGGTGGGAGCCTCCCTCTCCCTCTCCCCCTGCTCCAGAGCAGAACCCTGAAGCTTCCCAGGAGCAGTGGAGCAGTATAGATTTGGAGCAGTGGTTTGCAGAGGGACATAGTTCGGAAGACAAAAGCTAGGTAGAGTTGAGTGGGGAACAGCTAGGAGAAGAAGAACCGGGAGAGAGAGGGAGAGAGAGTTAACAGACTTCTTTTCTCTGGAAAGTGTCCAGCTGCTCAGTCCAAGGTCAAGGAGATTAGATAAGGTGGCTGCACAAAAGGCCCAGTGGTTGCAAGATCAGGTTGAAAGACAAGGAAGTGACGAGGGTGAATTGGGAGCACTTTACTCTGAGGATGGACTCTTTGTTCTGCCACAGTGATGATTAAAATCTCTTTAAATGGTAAGAGACTCTTTTCGCTTTGTTCTGCTTATCCACAGCCATAGGGAGGGAGGAAGCTACTTCCCCAAAGCCTGACAGGACCATGCTTGCTGGGGGTGATGGGAGTTGTAGTTCAGCAACAACTGGATGGCCAAAGGTTCCTCACACCTAGTATAACCACATATAACTCATTGCATACAGCCCTAATAATTTGTGATATCGTAAGATAATATCAGTGGCCAACCAGATGCATGTGGGAAACCAACAAGTGCAACTATTGAGAAGGAAAAGGCAATAATGGATTAATGTTTATGGGTGCCTTCCTGAGTTTCTGTTGTAGCATGTTATGGCTGACCACCTGAAGTAAAGGAACTAGTCACAACCTTATAGCTCCAGTTACAGGTAGGTAGCCGTGTTGGTCTGCCATAGTCAAAACAAAAATAAAAAAAATATTCCTTCCAGTAGCACCTTAGCTGTCTTTCTTGGAACAAGTCAAACAACTCACTCTGAAAGAGGTTCTGGGTCCAGGAACCCCCATAATAACCTTGATAACTTGTAGCTGCCTGAAAGGAGTGTTGTATCTTTTAGCAGAGGGACCTGGAGCTTCAGTTAATTGTTCAGTTAATTCAGTTAATTAATTGTTTTCTTTTATGTTTCATGTTTTATTGTGATTTTAATGGTGTGAGCCGCCCTGAGCCCGGCTTCGCCGGGGAGGGCGGGGTATAAATAAAAATTATTATTATTATTATTATTATTATTATTATTATTAGTTGCAGGCACTGAAATGTTATTGAAATCTCTTGAGACTCAGAATGGCATCCCATTTGCATTTCACAGCCTCAAGGGAACCAGACAGTTTAATCTGACATGGAAAGGTTAATGAGAGCATTAGGGCCACTCCTTCGCGAGTTCAAAGGAAGAGTTGACTTGGTGGTGGTGGAAGTAATGTGATAATGAAACAAGATTTAAAAATTACAAGTGCCACAAAGGGGAGCTGTCAGTACAGACAGTTCAGACTGACAGCAGAGCTGCCTGTGGTTGTTTTCTGAGCAGCCCAGGGAGACGTCTGTGATTCCACATAGAGCAGCATTAAGGATGAATGTATTTACCTGGCAGAGCACAAAGATCTCCTAAAGTGCCTGATGGTTCAAAGCTAGTCTCGCCTTCAGTTCAAAGCACCGTGTGTGTGTGTGTGTGTGTGTGTGTGTGACACTGACAAGCCCCCAGGCTAGCAAGATCTTCACCGCCCAGGTCCTGGGAAAGCAATAAGAAATGTGTCAGAGAGGGGCATATTTGCAGAGGAGCAGCAGAACATGAGAAACATTGTGGGAACATAAAATACATTCGCATGGTTTATAGCAGGGGTCAGCAAACTTTTTCAGCAGGGGGCTGCTCCACTGTCCCTCAGACCTTGAGGGGGGCTGGACTATATTTTGAAAAAAAAAAGAAAACCAACGGATTCCTATGCCTCACAAATAACCCAGAGATGCATTTTAAATAAAAGCACACATTCTACTCATGTAAAAACACGCTGATTCCCGGACCGCCCACGGGCCGGATTGAGAAGGCGATTGCGCTGCATCTGGCCCCCGGGCCTTAGTTTGCCTACCCATGGTTCATGGTGATGGGCTGTTTCACGAGATGAAAGACATCTGCAGGGACTCAAGTTCCAAGTACCAGGTGGTACCTGGAGTTAGCAAGCATGCTGAGAGGGATAGTAGCCAAATAGCCTCTCTCTCAGAGACAAGTTTTCTGGACTAAGAGAATCATGGTGGTTGGTGCCCATTGGAACTCAAAGCAAAGCAAGCAAGGAGGCCAACAGTAGGTGGCACAAGAGCCAATGACAGGCAGCAGGCGTGCCAACTCCAACCTTCATTGGAAGGGGGCCAGGCCCTCTCAATGTTGTGGTGAAGCATGTGGTGCAGTTTCAGTGGCTGGCTCCTCCAGAGTTCTTGGCCTCCTCCAGATGACATGATGCTTATGATGACACACATGTGTGATGTCACACCGGGGCCCCTCAATCTTGGGGGCAACCAGGCACCTCTGACATGGGTAGGTTAGGCTGAGAGGTGGCAGCTACTGTCTGAGAATCACTCCATAAGTCTCGTGGCTGATTGGGGGATTTGAACCCAAGTTTCTTCAACACTCTGACCTCTACAGAACTGCTATGTGCAGCCGTACCTGGATGGTTTCATTATGATTCCAAAGTTACTCAGGTTGGCTCTTCAGAAGTCCCAGCAGCTATCAGAAACTTCCAAATCCTAGGAAGGTCATGAGGGAATTGTGGCAGGGCAGGTTGGGATGAGAGAGACTTCCATGAGTATGTGGATGAAAAGTTCTGAGTCCATCAACTGCAAATACTAACCTAAACCACTAGGTGAAGCATTAGTCACTAATACCATGTACAATGGCAGGACGCAAGGGAGTTGAATTATGTTTTCTTTTCAGGATTAAATGCAAAACTGCTGATGGGCTGTGAGGGTACCAGCAGGTGTTGATCACTGCCTATAATGCCTAGTCGAAACAAAATAAAAAAATTCCTTCCAGTAGCACCTTAAAGGTAAAGGGACCCCTGACCGTTAAGTCCAGTCACGGACGACTCTGGGGTTGCGGCGCTCATCTTGCTTTACTGGCCAAGGGATCCGGCATTTGTCCGCAGACAGCTTCCGGGTCATGTGGCCAGCATGACTAAGCCGCTTCTGGCGAACCAGAGCAGCGCACGGAAACGCCGTTTACCTTCCCGCCGGAGCGGTACCTATTTATCTACTTGCACTTTGACGTGCTTTCGAACTGCTAGGTTGGCAGGAGCTGGGACCGAGCAACGGGAGCTCACCCCGTTGCAGGGATTCGAACCGCCGACAAGCCCTAGGCTCTGTGGTTTAACCCACAGCGCCACCCGCGTCCCTAAGACACCAACTAAGTTTGTTACAGTATTGGTATGAGCTTTCGTGTGCATGCACACTTCTTCAGATACCCTAGTTACAGGTAGGTAGCCGTGTTGCTCTGCCGTAGTCGAAGCAAAATTTAACAAATCCTTCCAGTAGCACCTTAGAGACCAACTAAGTTTGTTACTGGTATGAGCTTTCGTGTGCATGCACACTGCTACAGATACCTTATAGTGCCTAGTGTATCTGACCACCACCCCACCCCTCTGTGTGTATATAGCAAATGGGCATAGTGTTAAGAACTCAATTGTCTCTAGAAGGAAATTGAGGGTGGGAGCTCTGCTCTCATCATCAGTCACTCCCAAACCTGTAAGTACATCTCCTTATGCATAGTTTTGCCTTGTGTCATTATATTTTCCTTTCTGATGAATAAGACCTGTGCCATGCACGCCCTCCATTAAGTGCAGAATGAAGAGTCTGCTTTCAAAAACAAATTCTTCGCTGTAGTTTCTTCATTATCACATTTATAGCTTGCAGAAATATATATATATATATATATATATATATATATATATATATATATATATATTCAATATTTCATGCTTATGATAAGAATGTCTGACCTGCACATAATATAAAAGAAGTCCATTTTTAAAAGTTCATGGGTTGTGGTCTTTTAATCCTATAATATTTTTTTAAATCAGTTTCCGTAGTTTCTGAAATTTTACACTCTTATTATTGAGCCAAGTGATACTTTAGAGTAACGAGGCCAGACAATTTTGGTGTGACCAGGAGATTTTTACCATAGTACATGACAAATGGCACCTGCGGGAAAGGGGAAGCTGCCGGATGTTCCAGTGCAGTGCCAGTCAGCCAGTCTCTGCCAGGGTATTCCACTACATTCCAGAGCTTGGAAGCTACATTTTAAAAGGAAACTAGTTTATGTTCAACATGTCCTCAAAGGAACTTATTTTGCATTGTATCTATCCCTTTACAAAATGAATGATCTCAGTTCACAGTAGGGCCAGCCCTGCAATGAGGCAGAATGAGGCAGCTGCCTCAAACTCACAGCAGAGCTATGAGTACCATGTGGACTTCTCTGTGCCCCTTACGTTAGCCTGCTGCCCTCAAGTGCAGTGGAAGACATTGTCCTTTCACCAGTAGTGGAGTAAGATTCAGCTACCCATCCAATTGGCTTCTGTATGTTCCTTGGGCAAGGGTGCCATCTTGTCCTTCACCTCAGGCACTGGCGGAGGAACAGGGGCGGGGGGAGCACACTGCCCCCGGCACCATCGGGGAGGGGGGTACCATCACGGGCGCCCCCCAGACACGTGCTACGAGCCCCCCACCGCGCTGGGTGGCACGCCACCCCCGGGACGCACGCCACGCCCCCGGCGGCATGCCACACCCCCCACAGGTGATGTGTCACGACCCCAGGACGTGTGCCACACCCTCAGGACATGCGCCACGCCCCTGGCCTCAGGCAGCAAAATGTCTTGAGCCAACCCTACTTCACGGTTCAAGTTGATCTGAACGACCCTCAACAATCCCCTTAACCGAATTCAGAATGTTACAAGCTGCTGTGCTGAAGTATGAAATACACTTAAGAAAGTATTGAAGCACACACAGAGTGGAATGTGGAATGTAGATTCTTTTCTTCAACAATTACAAAGGAGCTTGTTGGGGGCCTGCAGAAGTTGTTTTTCCACCTGGGGGGCTGTTAAGCACCTTGGGGGCTGCATGTTCTCCTTCCTTCCAGGTAGCTTCAAAAGCTCCTGCCTTGCCAGAGGCATGAGCCAAAGGGCAAAAGCTCCAGGCGTCTTGTTCTGGGGTTCATGTCTCTGCACACACAGAGAGAAAAAGAGGCCTTTGCACTCCCGCAAAGGGACCGTGAAAAGGAATTATCTTATCCACATGGAGAAAAGATGTCACAGACAATATGGATCTTCTATGAAACCTGTGCCCCACCCCTCTGAATGCAACATAGAAATGATCGTCTTTTGTTTTCTTTGAGGTGCAGAAGAACTCTCAAGACAAACAACTTGTGGGTGATCTTTTTGCCTGGGGGTGTTCTTGTGCTGTGCTAAGTGAGGAAGCCCATTTACCAGAGAGAGCATGCCCACCCATTTCGGTTATTTTGAGTCACTATGAGTTTGTCTTGAATTGCATTAACTGGTTGTTGAATTTCTTCCTATGCAATTGCACTTTTGGTATGATTACAATTTTGCTAACATTTGCTAATTTTTAACGTAATCAGAGCTTTTCCTCATCCGGAATTCACCAGAACTCTGTTCCAGCATCTCTTTTTCTAGAAAAATGGCACTGAGCATAAAAAAGGTAAAGGGACCCCTGACCATCAGGTCCAGTCGTGTCCGACTCTGGGGTTGCGTGCTCATCTCGCTCTATAGGCCGAGGGAGCCGGCGTTTGTCCGAAGACAGCCTCCGGGTCATGTGGCCAGCATGACAAAGCTGCTTCTGGCGAACCAGAGCAGCGCACGGAAACGCCGTTTACCTTCCCGCTGGTGCGGTCCCTATTTATCTACTTGCACTTTAACGTGCTTTCGAACTGCTAGGTGGGCAGGAGCTGGGACCGAACAACGGGAGCTCACCCCGTCGCAGGGATTCGAACCGCTGACCTTCTGATCAGCAAGCCTGTGGTTTAACCCACAGCGTTTGAGCCGCTTTGAGCTCAGCACTGTTGTCAAGAAAAATGGGGGGGGGGAATCCCCAACACAACATACATTTAAGAGAATGGACTTGGTGATGAACTAGAAATTGTTCAAAGTCCCTACTGCATAACAAACTTAATTCATGTTCAGTTCACGCAGCAATTATGGGACTTGTTTTCAGGTGTGGTTCAGACTTTTGAACTAATGCAGTAAACGTGATTAAACCAAAAAAGTTCATTCCACACACTGGGTACAGGGGGAAAAAGGGGTTCCCGATGAGCCTGATGAGCTCACAATTAAGAGACAGCAGCAGAGGGATGGGTAACAAGTAAGTAGCTGGATATGAGCAGAATCACAGGTACCAAGGCTTTGTTTCAGCTGGGGATGGGGAAGGCTAAAGGGTTAGGCCAAAGGCTTCAGGCAAAGCGGGTTCTCCTTCATGGAGGGCACGTGTTGCGGTGGGGGCCAGCAAGACACCCCTCTGTTGCTGGGCGGGATCGGATAGATAGCCAAGGCATGTGATTGGGCCCTGTGGGTTGTTGGGGAGATTTGTATGTTGCAATGTTTGAAGGACAGCACAGAGGCTATATACCGTATTTTTCGCTCTATAAGGCGCACCTGACCATAGGACGCACCTAGTTTTTAGAGGGGGAAAGTCCCATTTTTTTGAGGATCAGCTCAAATTTCTGCAGCTTCTTTTGCAAAGGAGAAAAGCCCCATTTTTTTGAGGATCAGCTCAAAGTTGTTGAGCTTACTTTGCAAAGGGGAAAAAATCCTGTTTTATGGGGTTTAACTCACAGTTCTGCAGCTTCAGGAAAGGGAGCCATTTCTACAGTTTCCAGACAGATAATCTAATCAGCCAGTCACATGTCGCTGGGGAAACAGCCTCCCTCTGCAAGGGGGCGGGGCTGGAATCTCTCTCCCTTATCTCTCCCCCCGATCGTTTGCTGAGCAGCTGCTCAGCGGGCTTCCTTTCAACACCCCCTTCACTCTCTTTTTTTTTGAAAAAAGCACGATCTGCTTTTGCCCCTGGGCAGTTCAGCTCCAGGGACCACACATTTGCTCCATAAGACGCACAGACATTTCCTCTTACTTTTTAGGAGGAAAAAAGTGCGTCTTATGGAGCTATAAATACGGTATTCCTCCTGCACGCAGCGTGGGTTCTCTCTTCGCTGCGTGCATTTGGATCACCCGCCCTCTCTCCCTATAACTTAAGTTTGCGTGTTGACCTTGCTATGTCATGGGGTCATCTGCTTTTGGGGCAGGGGCCTGGTAGGAATTTTTCCACTTGGCTGATTGGCTGGTGCCATTTGGTTTTCGCCGACTGCGTAGCAATTAGTCACAACTTGTAAGGTTGGCGGTTAGGCATTGTTTATTAAATTGGTTGGTGGAGGGGATGTGGTTGGCTGCGCCTGCCCCTCCAATGCTGCTGCTGCACGGGGAATTCCATTAAAGGAATTCAGGGGCTCACCAAGCTTTTGTCCTTACCCCCTGGTCAGGGGCTAGGACCACGCTTGAGCCTCTGGGAACATTAGGGGAGAGATGAGGGCTAGACACCCGACCCCTATTCTCTCCCCAAAGTGTTTTCCCTTTACTGACTTCCGTAAGGCGGGCGGTTGTCAGTCTGTCCCCAGGTGGAGACAGATAGTCGGAACCAATGCCTAAGCAACCACTCACATTTTGTATTTTAATAAAGTTGTGGCCAAAAATATGCCAAAAACCTTAAACTTAAATTTCTGTGTGAAGTGTGTGTTATTTGAGGGGTGGCTTGGGGACCTCTACACACAACAGCAGACAAAGGAGCATAAGGAAGCACCCTCAACATTACGCCATCCCATTCTTGCAACCTGCAGACATTCAGATATTTGAACAATGGGGATTGCCGTGTGGTATGTGTCTGAGAGACTGCTTGCATAAACAGATTTTGGCATGAATCACCTCTTCCCTTAATAGGCTGGGAAGATGTAGAGCTGTAGATGCAAGCTAAAAAGAAGACCCACCCTCTAAATATATCCTGAATTATCTGTTCTTTGGGTATTTCAGTTTCAAGATTGCCTAGAATCCAGATGTAAAAGTAGAAACCTTTTAAGGACTAAAGATAAAAGGAAGTGAAGCAACTGAGATTATATGTACACTTTCCTGCACCTAGAGACAAAGCGTCTAAGGAGTAGAACTAAACTTACCTGGCTGTAAATTTCAATGGATTGAGAATATGCCGATTAAGAAAAAAGAATGCACCCTACTGTTAATCAGGGAACAGTTATAAAAAGTACGTAAAAACATTAGGTAAGAGGCCAAACTCAGTGCAACTTTAATTGCTCTTGGGAGGGCTGAGGGAGAAGAAGGAGCCTGTGAGACTCATTCATGTAATGCCAAGCCATAGTTTCGTGTTACGCCTGGATCAGGACCATAGGTTCACCTCGGTGCCCTCCAGACTCCATTTTGTGGGAGTCCATTTTGTGGGAGTGATTAGATCACAAACCAGAAAATTTATGTTTACACAATTAAGAGTGGATTGAAGTGCCCTGACACAACAACAATTCCATGTTTTGTTTTGTTTTAAAAAAAGGTAATCAGACTTTTTGCAGTAAGGAAATGAGCCCAAAGAAGCCCAGGTATACACATTCACAATTTTCAGTAGTATAATGCATTTTTGTATGCTATTTTCACTAATATATGCATTTTATAGATGCTTTTCTTTGATATATGCATCATGTCACACATTGTTCCTTACTTAGTCTGACCAGGATAGAGAATAAGAGAAAATAAGTGGCTTCTGCTTTCAGAATGTGCCGTGCATCACTGTAGCTGTAATAGTTACAGGTAGGTAGCCGTGTTGGTCTGCCGTAGTCGAAACAAAATAAAAAAAAAATTCCTTCCAGTAGCACCTTAGAGACCAACTAAGTTTGTTCTTGGTATGAGCTTCCGTGTGCATGCACACTTCTTCAGATACCAGGAGGGCTGGAGGAAGACCTCTGCCTAAGATATAACAGACACATTAATCAGAGATCACAGCACTGGACTAGTTGGATCAATGTTCTGAACTGGCATCATATGGTAGTGGACTTTGCACTACACTGGACAGCATGGGGACGCGGGTGGCACTGTGGTCTAAACCACTGAGCCTCTTGGGCTTGCTGATCAGAAGGTTGGCGGTTCGAATCTCCACGACGGGGTGAGCTCCCATTGCTCTATCCCAGCTCTTGCCAACCTAGCAGTTTGAAAGCATACCAGTGCAAGTAGATAAATACCGTAATTTTCGCTCTATAAGGAGCACCTGACCATAGGACGCACCTAGTTCTTAGAGGGGAAAAGCCCATTTCTGCAGCTTCTTTTGCAAAGGAGAAAAGCCCCATTTTTTGAGGATCAGCTCAAAGTTGTTGAGCTTTGCAAAGGGAAAAAACCCTGTTTTATGGGGTTTAACTCACAGTTCTGCAGCTTCAGGAAGCCATTTCTACAGTTTCCAGACAGATAATCTAATCAGCCAGTCACATGTCGCTGGGGAAGCAGCCTCCCTCTGCAAGGGGGCGGAGCTGGAATCTCTCTCCCTTATCTCTCTCCCCGATCGTTTGCTGAGCAGCTGCTCAGCGGGCTTCCTTTCAACACCCCCTTCTCTCTCTCTCTCTCTCTCTCTCTCTCTCTCTCTTTTTTTAAAAAAAAAGCATGATCTGCTTTTGCCCCTGGGCAGTTCAGCTCCAGGGACCACACATTCGCTCCATAAGATGCACAGACATTTCCCCTTACTTTTTAGGAGGAAAAAAGTGCGTCTTATGGAGCGAAAAATACGGTAGGTACTGCTGCAGTGGGAAGGTAAACCGCGTTTCCGTGTGCTCTGGTTTCCGCCATGGTGTCCCGTTGCGCCAGAAGCAGTTTAGTCATGCTGGCCACATGACCCAGAAAGCTATCTGTGGACAAACACCAGCTCCCTCAGCCTGAAAGCAAGATGAGCGCCGCAACCCCATAGTCGCCTTTGACTGGACTTAACTGTCCAGGGCTCCTTTACCTTACACTGGACAGCAGTTCTCATCATTTCTGACCATCAGCCATGCTGGCTAGGACTGATTGTGGTCCAACACATGGAGGGCACAGTTTCCCTATTAATGGTATAAGAAGACATATTCATGGTTTTGGCACTGCTGCAGTGGTGCTTACCCCGCAGAGTGGAGAGCATAGTGGGAAACCAGAAAGTCTCATTTCATGAAGTGTCCAACGGCCCTTTGGGGCTCTACTGGACCTGTGCAAACATAAAACCATTTCCACTTTTTTGTGTATGGCCCAGTTCTGAGACGACATGAGTCCGGTGAAATGTGTCTCTCAACTGTGCTTGTGAGGGAGCAGACAATGGTGTCTCTTTGTCGAAACTACCTAGGTGTGGAATTGATTGGGGCGAGGATGAGAAACCACTGGGTGCTCCTTATAAGCCACTCTGAGTTTTCTAAGTATCAGTGGTGGCTGTGTTGTTTTTCCATACCATAAAAAAACTAGAGTCCTTTCTTGCACACGCATGCCTTTGTGGTTAAGCTGAACTGAGCGTTCCCTAGGCATCGATGATCTGGGGTTCCCACCCTTCTGCTAGGGCCTCCCTACCACACACTTTGCTTCTTTCAAATAAAAATTGCATCATTGAACATTCTCACTGTGGTCATTTCTTTTCCTTTTGTACATTGTTCTTCCATTCTAGAGGGTTCTAAGGAACTACATGTTGGAACTTGTGATCAAAGGTAAAGGTAAAGGCATAGCTGTCAACCCTCCCTTTTTTTTGGTGGGAAACTCCCTTATTCCAATGCTGTTTCCCGCTGCTATCCCGGATTGTTAATATCCCTTAAATTTCCTGGATTTCAAAGGAAGCAGCTCCTCTCCCTCCCTGCCGGCCAGGGAGGCTCCTCAGCTGCGTTGCTCGGCTGCCAATAAGGAGTCTGAGACCGACTGGGGGCGGAGCTTGCATGCCTTGTGCAGCCAGACCCTCACGCCCAACCAGACAGCCAGCCTGCCTGCCGTCTATGCGCTCGCTCTTTCACTCACCCGTTCGCGCGCAGCCTCTGGAGCGCAGGGTGGCGAGGCTACTTGGTGCTATTGCACCGCCCTGGTGGCATCCCTTATTTTCAAATCCGAAAGTTGGGAAAATTCCCTTATTTTCAAATCCGAAAGTTGACAGCTATGGGTAAAGGGACCCCTGACCCTTAGGTCCAGTCGTGTCCGACTCTGGGGTTGCGGCGCTCATCTCGCTTTATTGGCCGAGAGCCGGCGTACAGCTTCCGGGTCATGTGGCCAGTATGACAAAGCCGCTTCTGGCGAACCAGAGTAGCACACAGAAACGTTGTTTACCTTCCCGCCAGAGCGGTTCCTATTTATCTACTTGCACTTTGACGTGCTTTCGAACTGCTAGGTGGGCAGGAGCTGGGACCGAGCAATGGGAGCTCACCCTGTCGCAGGGATTCAAAGCGCCAACCTTCTGATCAGCAAGCCCTAGGCTCTGTGGTTTAACCCACAGCACCACCTAAACACAAAAAAACTGGGGAGGAATTATCATCCTGGTGAGTCTTGAGATTGAAATGTGGGTAACTGCAAACCAGGGCTGTACATGGCTAGTACGCTGGGTGGCAAAATGGGTCATTTCATATCTCTTGCCCCTTATGCTCCCTGATTGCTGGTACCACCATTGCTCTGTACCAGGATTCATTGCTGAAACACACTGTCAATGACTCCAACTCTGACACATGATTTGGTGTGCCAATCACGCCTTGCTGAATTCCACCTTCCCCCTCTCGCAAAAACCCCCCACCTCATTATCATTAATAACTATCAAGTTATAGTATTTATTTTACCTATTTAATTAATTTATACACCACTTTATCATTTAACAGAAATCTCTAAGCCATGGGTAGGCCAACTAAGGTCTGGGGGCCGGATCCGGCCCAATCGCCTTCTAAATCCGGCCCATGGACGGTCCGGGAATCAGCGTAGATTGTGTTCTTTTATTTAAAATGCACTTCTGGGTTATTTATGGGGCCTGCCTGGTGTTTTTTACATGAGTAGAATGTGTGCTTTTATTTAAAATGCATTTGCTGACCCCTGTCTAAGCTGTCTACAAATCCCAGCAAAAAAAAGAAATCAGTCCTGTCCCTGATCAAGCCAACACCTGGTTAGTTTCACATTTATTATGGCATAAGCTTCAGGGAAGAGCCTTGCGAAGCAGATCTCTGCAGTGCAGCTTCTCCTTCCTGCCTGACCACCCTGCCCTTCTTCCCCAACCAACCTTTCTTCCAGCTTCCTGCCCAACTAAGTTCCTGCCCCCCGACAGTCCCAGATTGCTATGGGTGGCCAGAACCAACCCAAGACCACCTGCAACTGAATCCCCCCAACTCAGGCGAAGCCCAATCTCCACCACAAGTCAGCCCAATGCAGTTCGGGATTTAGCTAACTGTCATATTGCCAGAACGTTACCATGAACAACATTTTGCTGGTGGACTGATCTTGGGTTATAGAAAACAGTGTTCTCTCCACTCTTGAGGTTTCAAAGTGCAGTACTTGCTCTCCTTTCTATTTAAATCTCCCTTTGTGTAGGGATTTTCAAAAGGGATACATGGCAAATCTGAAGAATCATGAACTGTGCAGGCTGTTTATGTTAGCCAGATTCAATATGTTCCCCTCTATGATGGTGAGAGGAAGATATTTATCTCTCCCAAGATCTGAGAGTCTCTGCAAATGTAGTAAACAGGAACCAGATACTTTGGAGCATATTTTATTTTCTTGTGATTTTGGCACTTATGCAAGAAGACAATTATTAGAGACCTTACAACGCGACAGGCTGATTTCTATGCCTCCAACGATACAGAACCTGCTTTCGGACAGTAATGATCAAATTACACTGATAGTAGCTGAATTTTTGAGTGCTGTCCATGTAGAAAGACTGGGTCATTACAAAGAGATTTAATGGTTCTTAATTGGATGGGGAAGTGGTAGTGTTGTATTGTGAGTCTGGAATTCTGAAGTTAAGGATTTGATTGGTATAAGTTTTGTTCTGTCGAGCTCGTATTTTGCACAATTTGTATACAGAGTCTGTTTGATAACATGTGGTTTGTTATGCCTAATAAAGGATATTGATTGACTGATCTTGGGAAAAGCTACCTGAGGGACCACAGATATTGTGGGGCCTGGACCCCAAAGGTGCAATTTAAAATGTTTAAAACTAAGAAGTAAATTCCTCAGCTTCCTATATGTGGAGAACAGGGCAAGGAACAGCTGTTCATAGGGCTTTAGCATAAACTTTCCCTCATCTACCATTTAGAAGACTACTCGTCCCCCAGAACCCCAGCATCTTGAGTTTCCAGGAGAGCCAGTGGAGATAAGATCAGTCTTGTGGATGCAACTCTCCTCGCCAGTTCTCTTTTAGTAATGGGTCTTACAATGGTCAGTTTATCTAACCCTGCCAGCCTGCACAAATTCATGCATTTGAGTTCTGCAGAATTGCTGGCTCTTGGGAAAGTTACCAGCTCTTGGCCACATTTTCTGATGCTTAGGTGTGCCCATCCCTGCCTTCAATTTAGGGAGGACAGTGAAGAATAGGCCGTCACCTTCACAGAATTGAGTAAGTGGTTTTGCTATGAGATATGGCACCGGCCTGCTTTCTTCTCGTTCCCCTGCTCAAGTACAAATTGAACTCATTAACACTGCCAGTCTCCAACGGAGGCCAGGGAAGGTGATCATTATCTTCAAATGTCAAACCAACCTTGCTGAGACTCTTGTACTTCCATTCATCCTTTTGTGTATGGGTGTGTGTGGCATTTGTAGGGTGATGTCACCACCCAGAAAAGCCGCAGGGCATGCCCAGCCCCATTAATCAGAAAGATGATCCATCTTAAATCATGCAACCAATCCCACTTCCTCCAGAATATAAATAAAAAGAAGAGCCCTAAAGTCCCAGGGAAAGCAAGTGCACCCGCCTCCGTCTCATCGACCATCTGTGCTCTCTCTTGCTCTCTCCACGCCAGTCAAAATGTCTCACCAAACTTCAGTAAAGATCCAGAGGAGAGGCTTCAGCAACTCCTCTGCCATCGTGCCTGGCTGCAGCCGCACCAGCTTCACTTCGCGCACTGTAACAAGAGCTGGAAGCTGTGGTGTCAGTGGTGCTGGTTTTGGTAGGGTCAGTGGCGGTGGCTTTGGCAGCCGAAGCCTCTGCAATCTTGGTGGATTTAATAGAATCGCAGCGGCTGGTGGTGCTTCCAGCATCGGTTACGGTTGTGGTTACGGTGGTGGCCTTGGCAGTGGATTTGGGCTTGGTGGTGGTGTAGGTGGCAGCTATGGGCTGCTTGGAGCTGGCTTTGGCGGTGGGAGAGGCGGTCCTGGCTTCCCTGTGTGCCCACCTGGCGGGATCCAAGAAGTGACCATCAATCAGCACCTGCTGGCACCTCTCAACTTGGAGATTGACCCCAACATTCAGAGAGTCCGCAAAGAGGAGGGGGAGCAGATCAAGACGCTCAACAATAAATTTGCATCCTTCATTGATAAGGTGAGAGGTCAGATTTCATGAATGCCTTATCCTGCGACCCTTGAGTTGTTTCAAACCATTCACTCGCTTTATTTCTGCTCCTCTCCTTCATTCTAGCTCAGGCCGCTATCACCATTTAACACAGGCACTTCCAGCCATGTGCTCAGTGGCACAGAGCGGTCAACTTTTTATTGGCAGTGCTTTTGATTCTGAGAGCAGCACTTTCTGCAAAAAAAAATGCAGCTGATCCTGATCCTCCTCCTCCTCCTCCTCCTCCTCCTCCTTTTTGCCATGGACCTAAAGTGATCAGGAACCCTTCTAGAGCTGCTATTGTATTATGCCTGAAATTAACGTGGCTTCAAGGCAAATTTGCAGATTCTTTCTCGGGAGGAGCATCTGAGCACTCAGTAATTTCAATAAGATTGGTGAAATTCCAAGGGAGTCTCACATAACCCCTTTACTTGGATCACAGTTTCAAGTTGCTGTTAGGCACTTGTCCAGGGCTGGTAAAATAAGTTGGCAAGCAGAGTCCAGAAACATGGAAGGGTGAAGCAATTCTTCCCCAGAGGGTTTGCATTTGATGCAGAAAGCAGGGCTGGAGGGAGAGGTGACTCGTGATGAATAGCAGTGATGGATAGGGGAGAGTCAAATAGCAGCACTGAAGATGTATGCAAGATGAGCCTTGAGTGGTTCATGGGGCTCATCCATCCATCCATCCATCCATCCATCCATCCATTCATTCATTTGCTCACATTCGTAATTTGCCTCATCCCAAAGTTTGAGTGCAGGTAATAATATATTAAGAGTGATTGTATTAACAGCCTGATCCCTGTGCAAGCTTGCTTTGAAATAAATCTCAGTGTTCAGTGGGACTCTCAGGTAAATGTGCTCAGCACTGCAGCCTTAAAAGTCTCATTAAAAGTTAAATCAAATCAAATCAATTAAAACACAGTGCAAAAATAATGTTATTTGCTTTACATCCTTGCAATTTTACCCCACTTTTCCTCCAAGTATCTCTGGGTTATTTGTGGGGCCTGCCTGGTGCTTTTTACATGAGTAGAATGTGTCCTTTTATTTAAAATGCATCTCTGGGTTATTTGTGGGGCATAGGAATTCATTCATAATTTTTTCCCAAAATATAGTCCGGCCCCCCACAAGGTCTGAGGGCCCTCCAGATGTTTTGAGACTACAATTCCCATCATCCCTGACCACTGGTCCTGTTAGCTAGGGATGATGGGAGTTGTAGTCCCAAAACAGCTGGAGGGCTGAGTTTGCCCATGCCTGGACTAACCCAATAATATGTCAGGACTCACCTGTAAGGAGAGACTCACACTTAGGAAAATAGGAAGCTGCCTTGAATTGTGTCAGGCCAGTGGCCCATCTAGCTTAGTATTGTCTACACTGACTGGCAGTGGCTCCCTGGGGTATCAGATGAGGGGCATGCCCATTCCTACCTTAGGATGCCAGGGATTGAACCAGCAACCATCTGCATGCAGAGCAGGTACTCAGCCACAGAGCGATGGCCCTTGCCAGTTTGTGAAGCACTTGCTGAGCATGATCCATAGCTGTCAACCTTTCCTTTTTCTCACGAGGAATCCTATTCGGCATAAGGGAATTTCCCTTTAAAAAAGAGAAAAGTTGACAGCCTTGTGAGCATCCCCATTGGAGTGTGACTTTTAGAAATGGTTAATGACGCCGTAGGTCTTTCTGCTTCCAGGTGCGTTTCCTTGAGCAACAGAACAAAGTGCTGGAAACAAAATGGACATTGCTTCAGGAGCAGGGCCAGAAAACGGTCAGAAACACCATTGAGCCCCTTTTCGAAGCTTACATCAACAATCTGAGGAAACAGCTGAACTGCCTGGAAAATAACAAAGCAAGACTGACTGGAGAACTGAGCAACATGCAGAACCTAGTTGAGGACTTCAAGCACAAGTAAACCTCTCTCTTCCTCTCAGTTTGTTTTCTATGTCTTCCTTCTCTTCTACATCTCCTCCCCTTTCTGCTAAAGTCACAAGTCACACAAGCAAACAGCTTAACATCAACTTCAAATGCAACACGCACCATGTGGCAGTCTGTGCATGCACAGCATAACATCTGCCATGTGTTTTGACCACATGGTGGATTTCCACAGGCTTGGTTTACAGGCCATGCAGGTCTCTTCTTTGCCAGTTGTGGTGCGGATTGGCCCTTTGTGTCCAAGAACAACCTCTTAGATACCATCAGTGCCGTTCCAAACTTCTTTAAGCATCGCAGCCATCTCTTAATTGTTTTTCCTCTCTGTCCTGCCCAAACAGATTTGAAGATGAGATCAACAGGCGTACAACCGCAGAAAATGAGTTTGTAACCCTCAAGAAGGTGAGTGTCTGTAGATAGCACATGGCACAAGGGGAAATAGTTTTGCTATGAGGGGTAGTAATCCTTTGCTATCGTTTCCCACAAACCCTGCAGACAACTAAGTTTAAAATATATTTCTACAAAGAAAGCTGTAATCATTCACAGTTGCTGGGCCACAGTCCTCTGTTTTTAAGAGACACATGTGAGTGTGTGTGTGTGTGTTGTTGCTCACAAAATGGATATATCACTCATTATTAGTGATGTAACTGGCATCAGCCAATAGGTGCCTGCCACAGTCATGCATCTGTACCCCACAGAACACATTCATGGTAGTAAGAAATCAATTTAGGAGCTGGATCACCCTCTGTTATGCTATAACTTTGTCTAGTTAAACAATATCTTCTTTTTTTCAGGATGTGGATACCGTCTACATGAACAAAGCAGAGCTGGAAGCCAAGGCAGATTCCTTCCATGATGAACTCAACTTCCTCAGAGCACTGTATGAAGCGGTAAGGATCACACCTACTCATTTTAGCTGAAATGTTCTGTGCTGTACGGTTATTAAACGTGGACTGCCAAAGAGGCCATTTAACCATCTGCCTTGCTATTCTGCTAGCAAAAGAGACCCGTTTCTGAATGTCTCATGGATAATAAGGACAAAATGAAGGTTTATCCATGGGCTTTTGTTGTCTCTCAACTAGAGCTGCCATCAACTTTGCCTAAAGTGTAATTTTGATGCAAACTCTAAAGGTTCCTGTTGGGTACAAAACAACTTTGAAAAAAAGCAATTTCAAAGGAAGGAAAAAAGAGAGAAAAAGGGAATACTAGCAAAGTTTATCAGAAGGAATGAGATTAGCATAACTTGCTATTAGGCTTCAACTGCTAAGGTAAAAAATAAAATAAACCCCTGATGGTATTTTTCTGGAAAATTACAAGTTTCAAAAAGAAAAGATGAGAGTGAATTTCTCAAAGGGATCCTGAGCACCCCTCTTTCCAACATATTTATATGCTAGAGATAAAAGTATTACTCCTGTGAAAGGGCAAAAAATGTTGGTACTATAGGATCAAACCTTTAGCTCCACCCCCCCCCATGGCATGGGGGTGCGTCCTCCCAGCCCTGCCTCAACATTGAAGGAAGATCTGAAGACGGGATGTCTGAAAACACATAGGGAAACTCCATGAGCCAGAACTTGGAGTACACAGAGTTCCAGCTCACCCACTTCAGAGTTGGATCACATTGGGTTCCAGGAGATACAATTATTATTACTATTACTATTATTATTATTATTATTATTATTATTATTATTATTATTATTATTAATACCCCACCCATCTGGCTGGGTTAAATAAACTATTAAACATTAAAAACCTCCCTAAACAGGGCTGCCTTCAGATGTCTTCTAAAAGTCTGATAGTTGTTTTTCTCTTTGACATCTGAAGGGAGGGTGTTCCACAGGGCGGGTGCCTTTACTGAGAAGGCCCTCTGCCTGGTTCCCTGTAACTTGGCTTCTCGCAGCGAGGGAACTGCCAGAAGGCCCTCGGCGCTGGACCTCAGTGTCCGGGCTGAACGGTGGGGGTGGAGACGCTCCTTCAGGTATACTGGACCGAGGCCGTTTAGGGCTTTAAAGGTCAGCACCAACACTTTGAATTGTGCTCGGAAATGTACTGGGAGCCAATGTAGGTCTTTCAAGACCGGTGTTATGTGGTCTCGGCGGCCGCTCCCAGTCACCAGTCTAGCTGCAAGTGCACTCTTAGTCATGCAGAACACAGAACATCTGAACCCAGAGGTGCTTCACTTCTTGGCAAGAAATGTATGCAGATGTTACAATCCTTCATGAATTCCATGAGAAACTAGTCTTCTTCCCAGCATACCATAGCACTAGTCTGTCCCGCTAAGTTGAAAGTCCAGGAATTATAGGGTGGGGTTTGAGTGTCCTGTACAACGCCTTCTTTTAATTGCCTATGAATAATCATGGCTCCGATCCCTGCAATTCTTTTTTTTTCTTTATTCTTTCTTTCTTTATATCTTTATTGTCATTGTACAAGTACAACGAAATTGGATTTTAATAATAATAATAATAATAATAATAATAATAATAAATTCATGTGTGTTCTATCTTCTTAATGGGCTGCATCAATAGGAGTATAGCATCTAGATCAAGGGAAGTAATAGTACCACTGTATTCCGCTCTGGTCAGACCTCACCTGGAATACTGTGTCCAGTTCTGGGCACCACAGTTCAAGAAGGATACTGACAAGCTGGAACGTGTCCAGAGGAGGGCAACCAAAATGGTCAAAGGCCTGGAAACGATGCCTTATGAGGAATGGCTTAGGGAGCTGGGTATGTTTAGCCTGGAGAAGAGAAGGTTAAGGGGTGATATGATAGCCATGTTCAAATATATAAAAGGATGTCATATGGAGGAAGGTGAAAAGTTGTTTTCTGCTGCTCCTGAGAAGAGGACACGGAGCAATGGATTCAAACTACAAGAAAGAAGATTCCACCTAAACATTAGAAAGAACTTCCTGACAGTAAGAGCTGTTTGACAGTGGAATTTGCTGCCAAGGAGTGTGGTGGAGTCTCCTTCTTTGGAGGTCTTTAAGCAGAGGCTTGACAGCCACCTGTCAGGAATGCTTTGATGGTGTTTCCTGCTTGGCAGGGGGTTGGACTGGATGACCCTTGTGGTCTCTTCCAACTCTATGATTCTATCATTCTATCAATTGAAGGATTCGCTTGGCGCACAGTTTGGGCTGGGGATTTGCAGAGAATTCAGTATTATATGGCTTTGATTGAGATGTTGCTGCTTCAACTACAGGAACTTGCACAGATGCAGACACAGGTCTCTGACACTTCCGTGATTCTTTCAATGGACAACAACCGCAGCCTGGATCTCGACAGCATCATTGCTGAAGTCAAAGCTCAGTATGAAGAAATTGCAAACAGGAGCAGGGTGGAGGCTGAATCTTGGTACCAAAGCAAGGTAAATCATCATAAAGGAACGAGAGAAGGGTGGCTTCCCTGTTGGTTCATGGCTTCGAAAACAAGCCAAGTTGCTTCTTCCCCTCATTTCTGAAATGACTTGGCTTATTTTCCAAAGCCACTGAAAAATTGCTTCCTTTCCCCCCCCCTCAAATTTTTTTATTGGTTTTCCACACTTTTTAACAAAATATAACAGTCACAAATAAAAACAAACAATACAAACAACAGAACAGAACATAAAAATATCAACTGTACCTAAATTTCCATTCCTCTATATTTTCACCTAAAATTTGACTTCCTCTGAACCTCCCTATCTAAAGTTCCATGTTTTACTTCTTTAGCAGTTGTCCAAACTCTTACTTTTATTTACCTCACTCCTATTTTAATCCCTGATTTTCCACTTCAAATTCATATTATCTTTATTATTAAACTTATTCATTGTAATCCCTAATTTCTAATTACTAATTATCCTACTCACTAAACCTCTATTTCTAACCTGAGCCTTCCAAAACATTCCTAAATTTAAATATTACAATTAAAAAATGGCTTCCTAACCACCCCTTCTTCCCCACTAGCCTCCCAAACTTCTCCCCTTTCCTTTAAACTAGATTTACTTGGCCTGGGAACCAACAGCATACCCAGGCTTTAGGAAATGGGAAGGAGTGAAAGCTGATCTCTCCCTCCCTACTTCAGTGTGCTGGTAAAAGGTAAAGGTAAAGGGACCCCTGACCAGAGGCGTAGGAAGGTCAGGTGGTACCCGGTGCAGAAAATTTCTTGTCACCTCCCCCCCCCATTGATTTTTATTTTATTTTATGCCTGCAAAAATGGTTTTACCTTATTTCATATTTTCTTACAAAGGAATAATAACAAGTAATAATAATAATAAACTTTTATTTATATCCCGCCCTCCCTGGCCAAATTCAGGCTCAGGGTGGCTAACATCAGATACATAACATTGGTATAAAATCAAACAATAATTAAATTACCTCCTAAAAACATGTCAAAATCAAATTAAAGTCTAATTAGATGGCTTTCCGCAGGGTTAGGGTTGGGAACAGTAAGTGCTCCACTGAATTGAAATTTCAGCCTTCACAACATAGGAAAACAGCCAAGTAAACAGCTATTTTTGTGGAGGAGGGTCAAGATATTAACTGATATGCATGAAATTTAATATATAGTTATATAATCCCTAGTATAGTAAGATAAGACCTTTGGAGCAGGTATTTCTTTTTTAAAAAAAGTTTTTTATGAACCGCCCTAATAGGGCAGTAATTGTTCCTTGATAATTTGTTACCCCCCTCCATGATGGAACCTGGGGCGGCCCGCCCCCTTTGCTCCCCCCTTCCTACGCCCCTGCCCCTGACCATTAGGTCCAGTCGTGACCGAGTCTGGGGTTGCAGCACTCATCTCGCTTTATTGGCCGAGAGCCGGCGTACAGCTTCCAGGTCATGTGTGGCCAGCATGACTAAGCCACTTCTGGCAAACCAGAGCAGCGCACGGAAACACCGTTTACCTTCCCGCCAGAGCAGTTCCTATTTATCTACTTGCACTTTGATGTGCTTTTGAACTACTAGGTGGGCAGGAAGTGTGCTGGTAGAATGTCAGAAAGAAATGCCTTTGAACAACTTTTGCATACCCTGCTGTGTGCTACCCTTATCGTTGTGGCGGCACTGGCTTGCCACTCCGTGATTGGACTCATGCTACTTGTTGAACAGTTCATAAATCCAGTCTGAATTACATTTACTGTAATTTGTCAAAATAGAATTGTACATTTATCTATTTCCTGTTTACAGTATCTCCAGGTCTTCTCTTGCACATGGCAACTTAGTATGTTTGTTGTTTGAATGGGTACTAGCCTATCTCTATTTTGGTTATCATTCTAGTAAATTTGGTTTTATACTTACTAGCCAATTTGTGGTGTTGTTGTTTTGTTTTGTTGTACCATTATTTCTGTCACCACATTTGATACTTTGTGTATATAATTTGCAGAAAGAAAGGCCAACATAGCCCATGGAAATGTATTTTACCCAATGAGTATTGCAGTGATAGCATACAGTACTATCACCATTACAGTACTCACCATTACAAGGTACCAACACCACTTTTTTGCTGCCCACCGCAGCCATTTTATGTTGGAACTCAGAGCATTTTTAACAATATTTGAGTACCGGCACCTGATTATTATTTTTTAATAATTAAAAAGCACCCCATATGTATAGAAAATAAGAATGGTTGCTCCAAATAGAATTAACATAATGTTGCTGTGTTTGCTTTCTGCCTATATTAGTATGAGGAACTCCAGGCTACGGCCGGAAGACACGGGGATGACCTTCGCAACACCAAGCATGAGATTTCTGAACTCAACCGACAAATCCAGAGGCTGCGGGCTGAAATTGACAGTGTGAAGAAGCAGGTATGGTCTTGCTGGAAAAGATGAAAGATGAAAACGTGTTTAGAATTCTTTAAAGGAGAACCTTAAATATGTTGCGGGTTCTTCCTCCAAGGGATAAGAGAGAGAATTTCCATAGGAGAACTTTGATCCAATGCATAACTTTTTACCTAGGTTTCTCTGACTCATAAGAATGGATCCAATCACTTTATTTCAGCTTTAAGTTCATAAGAACAACAGAACTAGAACAAATACACAGTACAATTTGATTTAAAAAATTAGAACCAGAAAAACTTAAAAGAGTACAAATTAGAAATAGATACTATAAGGAATTTTCAGCTTCCAAACAGCAGTCCATTACGACGTTTATATGTCAAAACGGAAGTTAACAATTTCGCCATTTGTAAAGTTACATGCTGATCTGTATCTTGCAATAAGAAGGCCAGGCGAAAATCTGCCGGGTGCCCAGGCCACTTGTGGATTAATGGGAACAGTAAGTTCTTCCGGACAACACAATATAAAGGACATATAAATACTATATGGTGAAGTGTTTCGATCGATCTATTATCACAGGAACATAAAACCGAGACTTGGCCCCTAGAAAATCTATGAAAAAGGGAATTCGAAGGGAAAACATTAAAACGTGCTTTGATAAAGGCAAAACAATGACTGGCAATAGAAAGGGATGATAGGTAGGATGGCACGTGTGTTGGAGAAATAACTCCCAACTGACGGGGGGAACATAGCGCCCCCCCCCCCCAGTATAAGATTACGCTGCCACTCTATGTCGTCCAGTCTTTGATTAATAATTTTCCTTGCTAAGGTAAGATCTTGGTTCAAGAGTTCTATGGGTGTGATTCCAATAGATAAAAGTTTAGCATGAATCCATAAGAATGGATCTTGTTACTCAATTCCTGTATTTATCTGCTTTTATAATACAATTTTACATTGTTTGTGTTTTATCTCTGCTTTCATAATACTGTTTCGTAGTTTTTGTGTTATATTTTTGCATATCGCTTGGAGATTTTTAAATATTAAGTGGTGTGGGTATGCTTTGAAGTAAATAATAAAAAAAAACACAGGGAGGAGAGTTGCTCAATATCATGCAAAATGGCTGGTTATTTATTTAGTGCAGCCGGTATCAATGGTGGCTTATGGAATAACATAAGGAAACAATAGGTCTTTCTTGCTCCAAGGATCTTGCGTGCCAAGGCCACATGCCCCATAGTTCCCCATTGATTAATAAACACACCAGCACAAGTATTTGGGATTATGGGCTAAAACAGGCCACAACTTTATTGGTTACAGATGTGAGCGGTTTGGCTTAGGCATTGGGTGATACCAGGCTATATCTTGACTCCAGCCAGACTGCAGGGAGTCGAACGAAGGGTAAACCATCAGAAGGGGGAACCCTGTGACTTACATCAAATAGGGGCACCCCGAGGGGTTGCCGTTGGGGTCATGGCATGGTCCTAGCTCACGCCTGGGCTTTGGACAGGATCCACACCTCCGGATCCCTTTACCAGGATACCCTTATTGAGGAGGGGCAGGCAGAGGCTACAACCTCCCCTCCCTTAAACAAAGGCTTACCCAGTGCCTAACCGCCACTCAAGCCCAAGCGGCTCGCCGCCAACACCCTCACGCCTGCAGCCAACATCTCAGCATAGGGTCATGAAAAATGGCTGATTATTTATATAGTGCAGTTGGTATCATAGCTGTCAACTTTCGGATTTGAAAATTACGGATTTTTTCAAACTTTTGATTTGAAAATAAGGGATGCCGCAAGGGCGGTGCAATGGCACCAAGTAGCCTCGCCACCCTGCGCTCCAGAGGCTGTGTGCGAACAGGTGAGCGAAAGAGCGAGCGCATAGACGGCAGGCAGGCTGTCTGTCTGGTTGGGCGTGAGGGTCTGGCTGCACAAGGCATGCAAGCTCCGCCCCCAGTCGGTCTCAGACTCTTCATTGGCAGCCGAGCAACGCAGCTGAGGAGCCTCCCTGGCCGGCAGGGAGGGAGAGGAGCTGCTTCCTTTGAAATCCGGGAAATTTAAGGGATATCAACAATCCAGGATGGCAGCGGGAAACGGCATTGGAATAAGGGAGTTTCCCGCAAAAAAAGGAAGGGTTGACAGCTATGCTGCCCAGTGATGCTAGGACGGTGCTTACAGTAGCCCCACAAACTTTGTCTTAATAAAATACTACTTCTGGGGACTGCCTTATGCTTGTGCTGAGCAACCGGTTTTGTTAAAGCCCTGTAGGATCCAGTTCATAGCTGTCAACTTTCGGATTTGAAAATAAGGGATGCCGCCAGGGCAGTGCAATGGCACCAAGTAGCCTCGCCACCCTGCTCTCCAGAGGCTGTGCGCGAACGGGTGAGCGAAAGAGCGAGCGCGTAGACGGCAGGCAGGCTGTCTGTCTGGTTGGGCGTGAGGGTCTGGCTGCACAAGGCATGCAAGCTCCGCCCCCAGTCGGTCTCAGACTCTTCATTGGCAGCCGAGCAACGCAGCTGAGGAGCCTCCCTGGCCGGCAGGGAGAGAGAGGAGCTGCTTCCTTTGAAATCCGGGAAATTTAAGGGATATCAACAATCCGGGATAGCAGCGGGAAACGGCATTGGAATAAGGGAGTTTCCCACAAAAAAAGGGGAGGGTTGACAGCTATGGTCGGTCTCAATGGTGGTTTATGGAGTAAAATAAGGAAACAATAGGTCTTTCTTGCTCCAAGGAGCTTACCGTTTAAGCTAACCAGTCTTTTCTCTCCCTCAGTGTGCCAATCTTCAGGCAGCCATTGCGGAAGCAGAAGAGCGGGGCGAGCTGGCTCTCAAGGATGCAAGGCAAAAGCTTGCTGAGCTGGAGGATGCTCTTCAGAGAGCCAAACAAGACTTGGCTCGGCAGCTGAAGGACTACCGGGAACTGATGAACGTCAAGCTAGCCCTAGATATGGAGATTGCCACCTACAGGAAGCTTCTGGAAGGAGAGGAATGCCGGTCAGTGAGATACAATCTTTGCAACCTTCTACACATCCCATCCTTTCTCCAATCTTGATAACAGGGCCGTCTTAAGCTTATCGGGCGTGGTGGTGCAAATATCCCTCTGCCCCCCCCCATGTTTCCCTCCCGGTTGGCAGCGGTTGGAGGACGGCTCCTCTGGCGGGGAAGAGGCTCTGGGCGCAGTGTGGCATGGCGGAGCTGTCTCTCAGCCTGGGCCTACCTTGCAGGGTTGCTGTGAGGATCATAGCTGTCAACCCTCCCTTTTTTTGCGGGAAACTCCCTTATTCCAATGCCGTTTCCCGCTGCTATCCCGGATTGTTGAATGTAGTTGGTCAAGGGAGCTGTGGACTCAAAAAGGCTGCAAACCAGTCATAGAAGACCAGAGGAAGTTGTGCACACTGCTTTACATGCCACCTAAGGGGGCTTGCAGGTTTTATCACAATGAAAGCGTGTTCTCCTTCATGGAGAGCACATGTTGCGGTGGGGGCCAGCAAATCACCCCTCTGGTGCTGGGCGGGATCGGATAGATGGCCATGGCTGTGATTGGGTCCTGGGTTGTTGTTGGGGAGATTTAATTGTTGCAATTTGTGATGGACAGCCCAGCGGGTATATAACCCTTGGCACGCCCTGTAATGTTCCTCTTTGCTGCGTGCTTCGGATCACCCGGCCTCCCTCCCTATATTTTAGACCTCTGTGTTGACCTTGCTATGCCTGTCATGGGGTCGTCTGCTGTTGGGGCAGGGGCCTGGTAGGAATTTTTCCAGTTGGCTGATTGGCTGGTGCCTTCTGGTTTTCGCCTACTGCGTAGCAATTAGTCACAACTTGTAAGGTTGGCGGTTAGGCATTGGTTATTGTGTTCGTTGGTGGAGGGGTAAAGATTGGCTGTGTCTGCCCCTCCAATGCTGCTGCTGCGCGGGGAATTCCGTTAAAGGAATCCAGGGGCTCGCCATGCTTTTGTCCATATCCCCCGGTCAGGGGCCAGGGCCACGCAAGAGCCCCTGGGAGCATTTGGTGAGAGACGTTGGGTCTGACCCCTAACCTCTCTTTTTTCTCTCCCCTAAGTGTTTTCCCTTTACTGATGCTCGTCAGTTCTGTCCCCAGTGGGACAGATAGTCTAAACCAATGCCTATGCAACCACTCACATATCATGTATTTCAATAAAGTTGTGGCCAAAAATTATGCCAAAAACCAAAACCTAAATTACTGTCTGAGGTCTGAGTTATTTGAGGGGTGGTTTGGGGACCTCGACACGCAACTGGGCTTGAATCCTTACCACCCTCTTTTTTGTTTTCTGACAGCCTGGCTAGTGATGGAGCAGGAACAGTGAACTTCTGTAAGTATCCTGGGGAGTGTTTAAAGCTTTGCACTTTGGGGAAGGGATGAAATAAATGATGCCTTGTTTCAGATCACATTCGGAGGGCTGCACATAATGCTTCCACTCACCCATCCCGCCATGCCTCCTCTGTGCCCACATTTGTATACTGTGAAGCCCTGAATAGTTATGCCTTATCCATTTGCACAGTTGCTGTACTGATGCAACATCTTGGGTTTTCTGTGCTGGTGCAATGCTGCAGCTCTCAAGTTGCTTTGCTTTAACGGGTTGTTTTCAAACATTGCATACAACTCAGTGTTTTTTGCCCTATTCATTTTGTGCATCTGAAAGTTAGCCATTCATAGGGATAGATAAGAAACTGGATTCAATTAATATTTAAAGGCGAAGCTACCTAATTCACACTTTATGAACATTACGCAAAGCAAAACACAGTCATCTTTCAAAATCTGTACTTTTCCTACTTTTGCAATGCAGTTGCAAAAGCAACATGTGCAGAAAAGTAACATGTCCAGCCAAGCAACATGTGCAGAAATGCATATTCCGGGGGAAAGTGTGCACAGAAATGCATATACATACTAGTGAAAGTAGCATGCAGAAATGCATCCCGTTGCGAAAATTTGCTTTGCAAAAAATGTCAGTGTTAGGCAAAATTGCATGCAAAAGTGGAGAAATTCACAATGAAATAAATGCTGGTGCATTTTCACTAGCACTTTTTTTTTAAATGCAAACTGATGTGGAAATGTGGAGTAGTGAATTTAAAATTGGAATAATGAGAAAATGAGAGAGCCAGAACGGACAGATTTGCCCATTCATTCTAGGGACCCAGGTGGCACTGTGGGTTAAACCACAGAGCCTAGGGCTTGCTGATCAGAAGGTCGGCGGTTCGAATCCCTGCAACGGGGTGAGCTCCCGTTGCTCAGTCCCTGCTCCTGCCCACCTAGCAGTTCGAAAGCACGTCAAAGTGCAAGTAAATCAATAGGTACCGCTCCGGTGGGAAGGTAAACGGCGTTTCCGTGTGCTGCTCTGGTTCGCCAGAAGCGGCTTTGTCATGCTGGCCACATGACCCGGAAGCTGTCTGCGGACAAACGCCGGCTCCTCGGCCTATAGGGCGAGATGAGCGCCGCAACCCCAGAGTCGGACACGACTGGACCTAATGGTCAGGGGTCCCTTTACCTTTACCTTTACCCATTCATTCAACCCAGACACAGACTAATAAATAATCATAATAATAATAATAATAATAATAATAATAATAATAATAATAATAATTTATTTATACCCCGCCCATCTGGCTGGGTCCCCCCAGCCACTCTGGGCGGCCTCCAACAGATATTAAAATACATTAAACAGGTTAAAAACTTCCCTAAACAGGGCTGCCTTCAGGTATTTCCTGAATGTCAGATAGTTGTTTATCTCTTTGACCTCTGCTGGGAGGGCGTTCCACAGGGCAGGTGCCACTACCAAGAAGGCCCTCTGCCTGGTTCCCTGTAACTTGGCTTCTCGTAGTGAGGGAACCGCCAGAAGGCCCTCGGAGCTGGACCTCAATGTCCGGGCTGAACGGTGGGGGTGGAGACGCTCCTTCAGGTATACTGGACCGAGGCTGTTTAGGGCTTTAAAGGTCAGCACCAACACTTTGAATTGTGCTCGGAAACGTACTGGGAGCCAATGTAGGTTTCTCAGGACCGGTGTTATGTGGTCCCGGCGGCCACTCCCAGTCACCAGTCTAGCTGCCGCATTCTGGATTAATTGCACTTTCTGGGTCACCTGAGATGTGCTCTCAATGAGTCTTGATCACGTGTCTTTTCCCTTTCATAGCTGTTGTGTCTTCAACCGTCGGACGTAGCAGTGTGGCCACTGTTGGCAGCAGTCTTGGCTATGGAGGTGGATGCAGCGTTGGCTATGGAGGCGGAAGCAGCCTCAGCCTGGGAGGAGGAAGCGGTTTTGGAGTAGGAGGAGGCTGTGTGGGCCTTGGGAGTGGACTTTGTGCTGGAGGAAGCAGCTTCAGCTCTGGGAGTGGAAGAGGCATCGGAGGAGTGAGTCTCGGAGGCGGAGGCAGCAGCTCTAGCATGAAATTTGTTTCCTCTTCTCAAAAATCCTACAGATGCTAAAGCTCAGACTTCCTTGTAGCCTTTGAAAACAAAAATGTAACTTGTGAACAATGTCTCACCTAGGCCTCCCTCTAGACAGTACACACTCTTATTGTGAGTGGCTTGTTCAATACCATCCCTTTGCTTGATGACATTTGGGGAAAATTTAAAACTCTACTTTTCAGATGATCTGTGTTGTAATGGGCTCTCTGCCACCGGCAGAGTTTGCACCAATTTTTAATCTTGCTTCACCTCTCCATTTCATTGTTGATCCTTTCAAATCAGAATTCTAAAGTTTCAAATTTTGTATAAACCAGATCACCGTTTGTTGGTTCTTGCTTTAATTCTTTGATGCCTGACTTCACTTTTTTTGGTGTGTGTGTGTGTTATTGTGTTCAATAAAATGCATATTGTAATTTATAAAATTTTCTAGTCGTTTTGAATATACACCAGTTATCTCAAATAACTTAGCACTTGCACAGCAGGTTGACAAAAGTCGCTTGCCTAAGGCTACTTGTTGGATGAGTTTATAAAAAAAATTAACTAGGTACTTCCTAGAATGAATGCAATTTCTATTCTGAACTGTATTCATCACAATCAGCAGTTACCAATCGTATTCACTTTTCTTTTTCTGACCACAAATACATGAACTGCAACAATTTCCACTTCCTTTCCTATTTTCCTTGGGAGTTCTGACATCCCTATTTTTAGCTCCTCTTGGCTGCTAAGCCAACCTTCTGCAACGTGGTGCCCTCCAAATGCTGTTGGATTACATCTCCCACCATTCCTGACTATTGGCCATGCAGGCTGCAGTTGATAGGAGTTAAGTCTACTCTAAAACATCTGGAGGTCACAAAATTGGCGAAGGCTAGGCTAACCAGTCCTATAATAAAATAGATAGGGAGGGTTATCACATTTCAACCCAAATCTTTTAGATTTACATCTGGACTATCATATGGAGCAAAATGATTGAGGCAGCAGAAGGCTTGTTCACAATGCCACAGAAATTATTTTCCTTAAAATTAATTCATCATTAAATTAAATTCTTGAATACAAGTTGGCCAACAGATTGTTAAAAACTAGGGTTGTATCCAAACTAAGTTGTTCCATTCGCACAAGGACTTCTACCTGCACAATACATCCCCTCTGTCTCCTCTCCCCATGAGCCCCATAAATCTGCTCTAGAAGGTTGGGGGGACTCCAGTTTGAGTTTTCTATATGTAATCGTAATAATCCTTTCCCCAGCTAGCAGTAGCAAGATGGCAGATAAGACCATACTCTGTAACCACCTAACTATGTGCCCTTAAGTTAAACTGTGAATATGAGGGTCCCTGAAAGGGTACAAGCTCCCCCCCCCATTTCTTTCACCCCTCAACATTATTCCTAACTAATGCATTTGAACCCTGTTGCTGTAGAGCAGGCATCCCCAAACGCCAGCCCTCCAGATGTTTTGGCCTACAACTCCCATCATCCCTAGCTAACAGGACCAGTGGTCAGGGATGATGGAAATTGTAGTCCAAAACATCTGGAGAGCCGAAGTCTGGGGATGCCTGCTGTAGAACTTGAGACCACTAAGGATTATTCTCATCCATCTACGCTAGGTTCCTATCTGCAGAACAGCCTGCTCCAGGTCAGGGCAAATCATTAGCCAGAGGCTAGAACTCACAATCACTAAAGCACAGGTAGGGAGCCTGTAGGGCCTCCAGCTGCTGGTGGACTCCAACTCCCATCAGCCCCAGCTGGTGAGGGGTAGTCAGCCAATGGTCAAGGATGCTGGGCGCTGCAGTCCAGCATCATCTAGTGGGCCACTGGTTCCCAGTGCATTGGCTGTCAAGCATAGTCATTCCCCATCCTGAGTAGGCAATGTGCAATGGGGCCCAGCCCATTTGGACAACTCAGCTCCACAGGGCATTGCTAAGAGGCCTCCAACATCCTTTGCCTTCTGCATCCCCACTCAACCCATGGAAATGAAATTAGACCACCATACTTTCTTTGTGAAGCCAGCATCACATAAGCCAGCCATGTCCAACTTGAAGTGGACTGTGATCCATGACAGTCAACTTGAATGAATTTAATCTTACGGTCACAGACCAGCTTATTAAATCAATAATACAAAAATAATACATTAAAATTTACATGACAGCAATAGTACACATATGTATACGTATACAGCAACGTTTAAAATATATGAATTAAAATTGTGGCGCTAAAATATGGCCTAAAAATTGCGATTTGGGGCCTATTCATATCGATAACACCACTTGTTCTCTGAGCTTTATGGCTGCTGCACAATATTTGGCTACTTTCAGCGTAATCTCAGGGTCCGTGTCTTCTACAAGGCGTTTGAGACATAGGAATTCATTTGAAGAATTTTGTATAACCGGAGAGATGAAAACCTGACGTATGTCGTTGTAAAAACGACAGCGTAGTAAAACGTGAGAGACAGATTCTACCTCCGGCAGCCCACAGGGGCAGACTCGTTCCACATACGGCTTCCCTGCAAATCTTCCCTGCAATAGGGCAGAATGACCCAATATAAAAACTGGCAGTGATCTACCACCCAGGGAGGGTTGCAGGGCGGGCGCGCAGGGATGCTTCCCCGACGCTGGCTGCTTCCTCCGATGGGGTAGGGGTGGGCGAGCGTGCGTGCGTGCGCCTACGTGGCAGGGATGGCCATGTGTGCAGTATCAAACCAGCCCCTCCTGCAAGAGGAGCTCAGGAGGCGGGGGTGGCTGCTCAGGGACGTCTCCAGTGGAGGGCGGGTGGCGATCGATCAGAATTCATGCCAGGATCTACTGGTCGATCGCGGTCGACAGGTTGTACATGTCTGACATAAGCCAATGAAAAAGCCATGGAGGTGCAGGATAATTCTGTGTCCAGGGCAGCTGTCTACAAGGGCGGCTGTCTACCAGTTCCATCTGGTACGCTGGCTGAAACCCTACCGGCCTGCACACTGTCTCATCAGAGGGGGCTATCTCCCACTTGGGACTTCTGCAATGCACTCTACGTGGGGCTAACTTTTAAGGTGACTTGGAAACTACAACTAATTCAGAATGTGGCAGCTAGGCTGGTGACTGGAAATGGCTGTCGGGACCATATAACACCGTTCTTGAAAGACCTACATTGGCTCCCAGTAAGTTTCCAAGCACAATTCAAAGGGTTGGTGCTGACCTTGAAAGCCCTAAACGGCCTCGGTCCTGTATACCTGAAGGAGCATCTCCACCTCCATCATTCAGCCCGGACACTGTGGGCCAGCTCCAAGGGCCTTCTGGCAGTTCCCTCACTGTGAGAATTAAAGTCACAGGGAACCAGGCAGAGGGCCTTCTGGCAGTGTCCAGTGTGGTGTAGTGGTTAAGAGCGGTAGACTCGTAATCTGGTGAACCGTGTTCACTTCCCTGCTCCTCCACATGCAGCTGCTGGGTGACCTTGCAGCAGCCCCACATGCAGCAGCCCCACTCACCTCACAGAGTGTTTGTTGTGGGGGAGGAAGGAAAAGGAGATTGTTAGCCGCTTTGAGACTCCTTCGGGTAGTGATAAAGCGGGATATCAAATCCAAACTCTTCTTCTTCTTTCTTCCTGTGAAATGCCCTCCCATCAGATGTCAAGGAGATGAATAACTATATAACCTTTAGAAGATATCTGAAGGCAGCCCTGTATAGGGAAGCTTTTTAATGTGTAATGTTTTATTATGTTTTTAAGTATGTTGGAAGCCTCCCAGAGTGGCTGGAGCAACGCAGTCAGAAGGGCTGGGTACCAATAATAAAATTATTACCGTATTACTGCTGTAAAACATTTTGTTGCTAACAGACTTTGCTGTGGATATAGGGAACCTATGGGCCTCCAGATGCTGCACTCCAACTCCCATCAGCCCCAGGCAGCACGGCCAATGGTCAGGGATGATGGGAGGTGTAGCCCAAAAACATCTGGAGGCTCATAATTTCCCCAGGTGCGCTGTAGGAGTTCATCTATTGGAGCTTCGCTACAGGGAACCAGGCAGAGGGCCTTCTCGGTAGTGGCGCCCGCCCTGTAGAAGGCCCTCCCATCAGAAGTCAAAGGTACTAACAACTATCTGACATTTAGAAAATGCCTGAAGACAGCCCTGTTCAGGGAAGTTTTTAATCTGTAACATGTGTATGTATTTTAATGTATGCTGGAAGCCGCCTAGAGTGGCCAGGGAGACCCGGCCAGATGGGCGGGGTACAAATAATAAATTATTATTATTATTATTATAATATAGGTAGCACAACTTCCTGGCAGGGAGCATGCTGCTGCTTCTTTATATGAAGCGTTTCCCACTTATGGATCCGAAAAGAGCAACGCGATAGAAGCAGTTGCAGTTTTTAATCACATTTTACAAAGTATACGTAATTTACAAAGATAAATAAATCTTAGAAAACTTTCCTTCGTTGTACTGTCTGTTCACAAAATTAAAAAAAATCACTCCCCCCCCCCCGCTATACTGCTGTGGCAACCCAAAAATAAAAATGGTCTTGAGCTGTGAATAGATGTCTAGGCTAAACATGGCAGCTTTGTATTTATTCTATGGCTACATGCCACTAACTGCTCCGTTTGAAACAATGCCAACAAAAGTCCTAGAATAAATGGCATATGAGTTGCTTTGTATTGGGAAAGAAGATTGCTATTAAATTCAAATAGCTTGAGACACTGGACTTTTCACATATTCCCAGATAAAAACTGTCACATCTTTGACATGGCAAAGCTGATGCCAAACGTCTTGTTAAACAAAGTAACTGAGTTACCAGAAAAACCATTCACAGCTGTAAACAATAGCATTTCAAAACTGAAAACAAAATAGAGCAGCTCCTTGCTTGTCCGTAAGAATCTAGACAGAGCACGGTGAAAAAAATAGCTAGAAGGACAAAAACATAATGTCTGCTTAGTGTCTTTGATTATTCTCCTGCCCATCTTCTGACAACAACTCCATTTCCAAATCTGCCAACTCAGGTAGGTGCTGTATTTTTGAGCAATGCTTGCATTTTACATTTTCTCCGCTCAAGAGCTTCTTGCTTTTTCCTTGCAATTTCTTCTTGAGAACACTTTCTGCTTTTCTGTTCTGCAAAAGTAGACATGCATTAGTAACTAAACTATTAAGTGTCATGATCTGAAGGTAGTAAGGCTTGTCTTTCAATGCATTAATGCAACAAATACAAAACCCGTTGCATCGATGTCCATCAAGCAAAGTGAAGGTTGATGGTTCTAATACATCTGTAAGTCAGCTCTTCAATTAGATCATAAATCATAGAAATTAGATCTAAATCTAAATCATAGAGTTGGAAGGGACCATGAGGGTCATCTAGTCCAACCCCCTGCAATGCAGGAATCTTTCACCCAATGTGGGGCTCAAAACCATGTCCCTGATATTACCAGTAATTCTCATGCTTTACCAATTGAATGATTAGGAGACAAGTCGGATTCCAAGGCACTGTAAAATACCAGAAAAGTGAATAGTTAAAATTGGGAAGAGAAACTTTTCTGGGTTTTACTAAAGTATGGATCACGTATAATGTAAGTTTTAAACAAATATGATAACAAAGGTTGATGGGGGAAAAGACATAACCACAAGTTGCAAGACTGGGACATGATAACCTAGCAAAACATTTATTTGCATCAGTAACCCACAATAGTACCGGTACATTAAACAAGTTGCATTATTCTAAATTTTGATCCCTGTGCATCGCTAGGCCTTTAATGCCTAACAGACAAGGTAGTTTTATCTGTCTGCTAGTTTGTAACACACCAATGAGAGACTTAAACCAGAGTCCTAACAATCTCAGCTTTCCTTTTAAAAGAAAATAAAGTTAGCTCAATCATGTCCCAGTATAAGACTTCTAATCTAAGTGACATGGGTTTGAGTCCCACGTTGGGTGAAAGATTCCTGCATTGCAGGGGGTTGGACTAGATGACCCTTGTGGTCCCTTCCAACTCTACAATTCTATGGTGAGTGTCTAACCCACATGATTACTAAAATGTGTTTTGAAACCAAACAGGAAGTGACTAAAAAAAAAGGCCTCCATTTCCAGAAGGTGAGGCTTCTGTGCCTAAAAGCTACTACAGTGTGGCTTCCCCAGCAAACATGCAGATCAAGATCTATGCAAACAAGCAGTGTTTGCGCAATTTCTGATCTATGCAATTGCACAAAACTAATCCAAAGTGCTTATGCCTAGAAGTGTCTAATCCAGGTTCAGGAACTAAAATGGGCCTTAAATAGGGGCTTCTAGTAGCCTCAAGGGCAGAAGCCTGTGGGTCCTGCTTGTCTACCTCTCTCTCGATGGCTCACACCTTCCTCTTCTAGAACAATGTTTGTTATTAAAATAATCTGAATTTGGCAAATAATATTATTATTTTTAAAGCCACCATTTACTGGTATGCGTTACAAAAACATTTCTAGTGACATTTCTTCTAGATATTTTCGATATTTTAATTGATAGTGATTAGCAAATATTACAAAAAGAGAGAGTGCACTGTACTCATAAACATTTCACTGCTGGGCAATACTATTGTTATGATACAAGATTACCTAAAACAATGAAAATGATGGACTATATGGAATTAGCCGAAATGACAGGAAGACTCCGAGACCAGGGGGAGGAGGCGGTGGAAAAAGATTGGGAAAAATTGAAAGACTATTTTAAAAAATATTGTTTGATTTGAATATTTTAGGATATAAAAGTCGGATTATGTAAGAGACTGCAGATTGAATAGAATGTAAAAGATTTGAGACCAGATGATATAGTTATAAGAGTAGATTAAGAAAGAAGATAAGATAATGAGAATGTTATTTTAAGATGTTAAGAATTCACTAAGAAGTTGCTTAGATTAGACATTGAAACACAGCGGGAGGGAAGGGAGGAAGCCACCCCTAAGATGATATAATAAGATGGAATGAAATTAGAGGTATGTTTGTGTTTGTTTGTTTAGAAAGGAAATTGATATGAAACTATGTCTAGAATACTGTGATATGTTTTATTATTTGTTGTTGTTTGAAAACCTAATAAAAATTTATTAAAAAACAACAACACCAAGATTACCTAAAACAGCATGAAGTATTGCAGAATGCAAAAAACTCCCAAGAGCAGGTAAAAAATCTCCACAGACTCAGTGTTCAATCAAAAAATTTTTAGCCCTCGTGGTTGTGCCAGAGTAGTTCTTTTTTCTGGCCTCCCCCTTTCTACAGTTCCCTGCTTATTTTATTGCTTTCCATCCTACCATTTGGTAAGAACGCTCCATTCTAACAAACTGCATTCACACAAAATACTAAGCCATGGTTTACTGAACAAACCAGGATCGGTGTTGGAAGTCCAGCAATGTAACCATGGCGTATTTTACCAAATGCTGATTTTATTATTTAACTGCTCTTGCCTTGCATTTCTGTAGCTGGGGAAATATCTATGGTGTGGCTCTGCAACAACACAGGATTAAGTCAGGAGAGCAGGTTTGGACCTACTGAGAAGCCATGGTTAACACAAGCAGAGATCTGTATACCAACTTAAACTATTGCTTCATATTCTGGTCTGTCGTCTAGAAATAAACCATAGTTAAGTTGCCTGGGGTAGGTTTGGATATACAAACAAACCATAATTGGCTTAATGTTTTGTGTGAACCAAGCCAATGCGTTTCAAAAAACCAAGGAATTTCAGAAATCTTATGTCCCTTTGATGAATATCACATGTCCGACACGTGAGCAAGGGAACAAGGAAATAATTTTGAGATCTTGTTTTTCAGGACTGCCCAAAAAGACATCAGCCAACCCTGAAAACCTTTCCAGTCATTTATGCTTAAAATGAAGTCTAAATTAACAGTCTGTTTGCTATTCTGAAAACCTACCTGTTTCAGACTGAGAGAAACACTCAGAGAGGTGCCTCTTAAAGACTGGCTTTGCGTTCAGCTGCTTTGCTGTCTGCAGCAGGACGTTTGGTGGATTCTTGCTTTCCCCCAATGCGACATTTGTCCTTGAAAGGTTGCCTGCATTTACATTTTTATGGTCCATTCCTAGGTCTTGGGAACTATTGGTCTTCCTGAACGCATACTTTGATTTCTCAGCTAGCATCTGATTAATACTGCCACTATTTTGTACTTTGCTTACATGGCACAGGTCCTTCTGCCACTGTGTATTATTAACACTCAGACACATATTCGAGAGAGTAGTTGAGTCAGTTACAGAAGTGAAACAGTCTCCGGGCACTGAACTTGACCTATTGAGTTTCCCTGGAACGCTGTTAAACTGTGCCCATCTGTGCTTGTCAGAAGTATTTGAGCAGCTCTCGTTCATACGTAGTGTTGTAGCTGTAACAGGAGCATGGAATGAGAAGGTTTTCCTACCCATACGGCTCTTTTGAGGCTGTGGGGCGTTAGAAAGTTCTTGCGTGGGTCCTGAGAGGCAAGGACCAACCTCTAACTTGGAAGCATTTCCTATCACCAATTTAGCTTTTTCATTCTCTTTCACAGCAACTTGGCTCAGACTAGTTTTTTCTACATCCCCACAGACTTGATAAAGCAAGTCGTCGTCATCATCACAACTTGTGCCCCAAAGACTATTGGATTCACAAAACAATTCTAAAACTTGATCCGAGAACCTAGGCTCGTTCCAATCATCAAATGAAAACACACTCTTCTTTGGCACTTCCATCTGCTTTAGATGACCTGTGCTGGCTTGCTTAGCCACTTTCTTTAGGTCGTGAGGCCTTGTATTGGCAGAAACCGTAGGTGACTGATGGCATATACTGTGCATACCATTTCTGTATTTTTCAGTCCGTAATACAGGGACATCAGAATGTACTGAAAAAGCAGATTTTTTTTCAGAAGAACTGACGCCAGTGGCGGATTTTAGTTGAGTAAAGCCTTCCCATATACTCTCCTTTTCAGGTTTCACTGAAGCAGAAAATTTGTTTTGACTTTTAGAAACGGAATTTAGTGTATTTGGTTTTAAATTACAATCGTCAAGCAGGACACCCTTTGCCTTTCCTATCTTAACACTTTGCTTTTCAACAGCATGTGATGCTGGAACACTGTTAGAGGAATTTAAAACTGCAAAACGGGCACCGTAAGGTTTCTCAGAATCTATAGTTCCTTCCTTTGCTTCACTGGTTTCATTAGAGGTATGAGCTAAAGTATTTTGTGGAACATTGATCACTTCAGGGTTCTGAGTAATTTGCATTAGAAATGAATCATCTGGCAGCAAATCAGTACCCCAGTCATCAAAATCATCACCAACCATCCCATCGAGCTTAGAGACAACAGATTCTATCTCAGAAGAGACTGCACTTGGAACCGTTTGTTCAGAAGCCATTCTAGCTTTTTCAGCAGGGAAGTGTTCCATAGATTTCGTAGGTGATGAATCTTGTCTCTGATGTGCATCTTCAATCACAGATTCAGTAGCAGCTGTGACTTCATCCGGAGGGCACCCGTCCTCCAGCAAACTATCGTTCAAGGAACATTCTGACAGGCCTTCGCTCAGCTGACCACTACATTGCTGGGTAGGGCCATCAAAGAGGGCATTGAGTGCTCCTTCAGCATCAAGATCTATGGACTTCTGGCTGCTGTTTTCACAGTGCTCAACTGTCCCAGCACTCTTCTTAACTTCTCCAAAGGGCAAGGCATCATCAGTTCGGGGATGTTCTCCAAGGAAGTGCTGCTGATTTCCCATCTCTGCTTCATCTTGATGTTCAACTGTTATCATTGCCTCTGATATAATGTGGCTATTATGGCATGGAGCACTTTGATCCTGGATTGCATCAGTCATGCTTTTATCAAATTGCTTTGCCAACTTCATAAGCTCCTCTTCTCTGTTTCTCAACCGAAGACCTCTAGGAGAATGAGCAGAAGGTGAAATGCATTAGGAACACTTGTTTTATAGCTAATAGAAAACATACAGTGTAACTCAAATGAGGCACATTTTTTTACTCTTCAGTTCATTATTTTACCCCACTTTTCTAAGGGTATTCAAAGCAGCTTACAAATAAAACCACAGGATTACACAATGAAATCAATCAACAAATCACCATCAAACAACCTAAAACCACAGTATCAGATAAGCAAATGAAAGTAATTAAAATAAGACAGCAACGACAATTAAAAGCCAATAGAAGATAATTTCAAGCCTACATTCTATCTTAAAAATGGCCTCAAACTATAAGGTTTTCACTAACTGTCCAACAGCTTGAAGTTCAATAAAGTTCATTACCATTCTGAAAGAATTCATTTTGGAATAAAACACACCTTGCACCATTTACTTTTGTTCTACATCGTACTTTTGGCATTCCAGGAGTACATGGAATTGCATCATCACCAATCCAAAACCCAAGAAGAGATCCTCCAGAGCAGGCAGGTTTTTCATCCTGCAGTAAGAATCAAATATGTGAACAACCTGGATGTTATTAAACGTGAGGATCAATCAAGTAATTTCGTTGTCCCCGAAGGGGGCAATGACAATAAAATCTATTCTATTCTATTCTAATTGTACGAGCTTTCAAAACTATTTTGAAAGCACTTATTTATTACAACATTCATATTCTGCTTTTCTCATCAAAAAGTAGTAATAGTAACAGTAGTAATAATAATACCAATACTATTAACATAATCCAGGCATTACCACCAATACCGTTAATACAAACGTAATTTTACTTGTATGCCTTCTTTTCATAGTTCAAACCATGCTCAAGGTGGCTTACATGGAAAAAAATTACATAGCTATAAACATAACAAAAGTAGTCACAAATAATCAAAACATCAAAGGTGCAAAACTAAATTAAACAATTTCCACTTATATCTTAATAAGATCTAAAATAAAGATATAAAACTTAATATTGACAACAGCAACAACCAGGGTGGATAAAAATCAATGATTTTTTTAAAAAAATAAAAAAAAACGGATTTTTTTGATTTAAATCGGATTTTTTTGATTTAAATTGGATTTTTAAAATAAAATGCTTTTGGAGGAAAAAATCTTTCTAAATATAGTCTTCTATTTAAGTTACATTGTAGTCCAAAGGCTATTCATCAGGAAATAAGGATTTGTTTTAAGTTTATCAAGTGTGCTAAAACTCAGTCTGTTTTTTTTAAAAAAATGTTTAACCACATCAGTTAACAAACATACATATGCTATCATGTTATTGTTTTAGTTAAATAAATTGTTTAAATAGTTATTAAGGAAATTATTATTTTTCTCCTTCCAATAAAGTAGAGCAGAAAAGTTATCCAAATATAAACAGTTAACTTATTAAACCTCACCATAATTTCTTAATTATCTGTCTATGTATTTCTAGTAGTATAACCAAATCAGTAATTTTTGATATAACTGTAAAAACTACTCTGAAAATTTATTATTCCAAAAATGAAACCTTCATATGGTTGTAAATATTAAGATTATACCAGCAAGAATGAGTCTTTCTGTAAAAAAAAAAAAAAAATTAAATCAAGTCTTACTGACTAGTGATTTAAATCAAGCCTTACTGACTAGTGATTTAAATCGTGATTTAAATCAATTTGATTTAAATCAAATCCACCCTGGCAACAACTACCCGCAACAAAACCCTCTAAATAATATCCTAGTTCAAGAGACACAGCCAACAACAGAAAAATACCAAGGACAATATTTCAAAATGACTGCAGAGTACGTCCATAGAACAGATTCAACTACCCCACTCCAAAATTCTCCTTAAATAGCCACATCCCCGCTGCCAGCTGAAAACCAAGCAATGACGTGGACAGGTAGGTCTCTCTGCACAACTTAGGAGCCATAGTTGAAAAAATAAATATTGTTATACTTCAGGCTGAAATTGGCGTAGATGAGAAGGAAGAGAATGCCACCAGTTGTTGAACACAAAGTGTTGTGAGTAGGCATTGATGCCAAGGTCTACAATGCTGCAGAGAGCTTTGTGCCACTCTCTGGAGCCTTCTGGTCCTTCTCCTCCTTGCTGTTACTGCCTGTTCACGTCCTGTTTCTATAAGCATGCAAGGAATGACAAGTGAGGAGATGGAACAGCATCCTCTGCTTGCCTTGTACTCTTGCTCTGGGTAATTATGCAGATTTGAGTTTGAAGAGAGGGCAGTCATGTTTCACAGCCCCTGGAACTCTTTTCTTGTAGTCTGCTGGTACTATTGGGTTGTATCCCGCTAAGTTCTACTCAGAGTAAACCCAGTGAAATTAATGGATCTAAGTTAGCGATTTCCATTAATTCCAATGGCTTTACTCTGACTATGGCCAATGCTGGATACAACCCACTGCCTTTAATACTTAAGTCAGGTTGTGGCTGCTAACAGGGTTAAAGAAACACTGTGCTTAGGGGGGAAACAAAGGTGAAAAAACAAACCAAAGAGGGCACCCCGCATCACAAGCCCAATTGAGAACCAAGCATGAGCAGTAACCACAGAATGCTGATTGTTAATCAGAAAGCTGAAATGCCAATGGTTAATCAGAAAGCCAAGGTGGGAGATGAATGACCTGTTTTGAGGGAATAGCTGGGTAGAACTCTGAACAAGAGTCCTCCTTGTTAAGAAAGAGAAAGCACTGCAATGGTTGGCTGCAGGTCTCAATTGTATCTCCTAAAGTGAAAAGGTACATGCTAATATCAATGATAACATCAGTTAACTCTACACCACTTGAATTTGTAGATATGGTTTACTTTTATCCAAGTTTCCTTTCTAACTATAAAGACATTAGAATCTGCAAAAGAAAGAAAATGGGTTGGGACTATGCAGCTTTACCTTGGGAAGTAATACTTACATGGGGAGCAATCCGATTAACAATTTCTGAAATCTCAACTGTATGCCCACTAACCAGCTGCTTCTTTTGTCCATTGCCTGAAAAACAAAACAAAAACCTTTCAAGCAACTGCTAATCATACTAGACGATGGAGATTTCCATAACTTAGAAGCAGACTAGTCCCTGCAAATATTTAAGCGTGTGACTTCCTGCATAACAGAATTTATAGCGTAATGGCAATAAAAAGTTTAAACAATGTGCTCCAGAGTTGGAATAGGAAATCAAAGTTATTAAATTTGCCCTCCCATTTTTCAGTCACAAGATCTCTAAGGCAGCTTACAAATACTATACAAAATATTAATCCAATCCACAATTAAAATGCCATCTGACAAGAATCAGCATTGAGAGAGTGGAATGCCCTGTTTGGAAGGTACACTGGAGACCAGCAGGCATTTTGAGGGAGGATACACTGCAACATTTTGTTGCAGTACCACTTGCATCTCCTAAAAATCAAGTACCTAGATACTTAAGTATCTAGATACTTGAAGAGGGAAAGGTACATGTTTTCTTATTTTTAATTAGCACCCAGGTAACAGCCATATAGGACCCTAGTGAAAAAACCTACAGAGTGAATTCTACAACCAGGGAACTAGCACAAAGATAGCCAAACTCCTTGATGCTACTCACTTCCTCTCTGAAGTTAGGGGCGCCAACAGCAGGCCCTCGGCTGAAGTTTTTAATTATTAGACAAGTGCATAGAGCAGGCATCCCCAAACTTCGGTCCTCCAGTTGTTTTGGACTACCATTCCCATCATCCCTGACCACTGGTCCTGTTAACTAGGGATCATGGGAATGGTAGGCCAAAACATCTGGAGGGCTGCAGTTTGGTGATGCCTGGCATAGAGAAACAGGTGACCCTTCAGGCAAACTGGTACTAGACCATTTACGGTAGGTCTCTCACCATATATTCCCAAATGATTAAATACTGATATAAATAAGGCAGGCGTGAAATAAGAATGATAATAAGCAGATACCTAGCTTATATGCACTTGGTGACTGAGGATCCCAGAAGATTTCTTGCTGTACATCAGTTTCATTTGAAGGAGAACTAAATATAGGCAAATGTGAACTGGCAGGCAGCTTTCTTTTCGGAGTCTTATATGAACTTGTTTCTGTGTGAATACATGCACAAACAAAAACACTTCTGTAGAAATAAGCAAAACTGTTACATGTGATTTCTGCACCCTAATGAAGCAATTCAAGATGTAAAACTGATTAGAGCAGATTTACCAATACTGTACAGGCAATATTTATCAACACAGGAAATTGTCTTAGATAAAGTCAGAGTACTGGTCCATCTAGCTGAGTACAGACTACAATACTAGCACCAGCTCTCCAGGGTTTCAGACACAAGTCTTTCCCAGCTCTACCTGAAGATACTGGGATTGAACCTGGGATCTCTTGCTCAGCAACACAGGTGTTCTACCACTGAGCTACAGTAGGGTTCAATCAGTTTTCTTCTGCCCAATCCTAAATGTTTGATTGAGGAGCAGTCACATTTGGCTTCCCTGGAGCTCTACAGAATTGCAGAAGCTATTTGCCATTTTGAAAGAACAAAAGTGCAGCCCAGATTCTAAGACGATGTTAACTTTCTAGGCCCTTTGTTAGAGAATACGGATGTATTAGACCTGGAAGGACATGATAATGCTTTTGGTTGGCATGCATATTTGTGGTATGATAAGATTAAGGCCCACAAAGGTTTCAAAACACACATAATTAGGAAGGCACTGTACAGAGTCTGGATGAAATATAAGGATTTGCTAGAAAGGAAAACACCCAGATGGAATTCACCATTAGAGGCTAAGGCTCACAAAAAGGTAAACATGGAAGGCAAATGGCCAAAGTACTGTGACATTCTAATACAAGAAGGAGAAAGTGTCAGGTTGAAACCCTTTGAACAACTAAAGGGAGAGGTGAGGGACTGGCTACATTACCATCAAATTAATGAAACCTATAGAATGGACAAAAAACTTGGCTTTCAGTTGGAAAAGTCGAAACTGGAAACGGAACTACTAGAACCAAAATCGAAAAACTTGTCTAGAATGTACAATTTGCTGCTAGAATGGCATTCACAAGATGAACTTGTCAAATCTGCAATGATAGACTGGGCCAAAGACGTAGGACATAACATTATGATGGCTGACTGGGAAAAGTTGTGGAGGAAAGGTATAAAATTCACTGCTTGTAATTTGTTAAGAGAAAACATTATGAAAATGATATATAGATGGTACCTGACCCCAGTCAAGCTTGCTAAAATCTATCATTTGCAGGACAATAAATGTTGGAAGTGTGAGAATGTAGAAGGGAGATTTTACCATATGTGGTGGACCTGCCCAAGAATGAAGGCCTTCTGGGAAATGATATATAATGAAATGAAAAGAGTGTTGAAAAATACGTCTGTTAAAAAACCAGAGGCCTTCTTACTTGGAATGGTCAACCAGGAGATACCAAAGGAAGATCACACCTTTTTTATGTATGCCACGACAGCAGCAAGAATCTTGACTGCAAAATATTGGAAGACAAAGGATTTACCAACCATAGAAGAATGGCAGATGAAAATGATGGACTATATGGAACTTGCTGAGCTGACTGCGAGACTCCGCGACCAGAGGGAAGAAACGGTGGAAAAAGAATGGAAGAAATTCAGAGAATATCTTAAAAATTATTGCAAGATTTAGAGATAAGATAATGCCGATAGAAAAGTAATTTACAGAATAGAACATAGAATGATTAAGTGGAAGTATGAAGTAGGTATAGATAAGTTTGAAACAATTGTAATAGAAATATAAGCGACATAAGTGATAAGGTTTGATAAGATAATAATGAGTCAAGATAGAAAAATAGATTAAGATAGTAAAATAGAATAGAGTATCAGAAATTTAGAAATAAAGGATGAGAGGAAATTGCTAATGAGGAATATGTAATATACTGAAACGCAGAAGGAAAGACAGGAGGAAGTCAAACCAAAATGTAAAGGAAATAAGAAGGGAATTTAGGATTTGTGTGGGTGTAATGCAGTGTTGTATTTTTGTTGTTGTTGTTTTATGTTTGTTTGTTTTTTTCTTATACTATTTGTGTGTAAAACCCAATAAATATTATTATTATTTTTTTAAAAAAAAACTTTCTAGGCCCAAGTCCAGGAATACTACACTTCCAGCTCTACAATTTTATGATTCTAAAATGCAGACCAGGCAGTGGGGAGGGGATGGACTTTTTTCAGCCCGAGGATGGGCAGCCTCCCAAGGGCCACATGGCAGTGGAAAGCTGGGTAAGAGGCAAAAATATATGCAAGTTTGTACAGCGGGCTGCAATCTACTCACATAAAACCAGTGAATTATCCTGCAGGTCTGGTAACATTATTCGAAGATAATTCACAGAGTAAGGCTCAACCTTAGCATGAGGATGTGATGAGAGGAGTAATCTTTTGACAAGTACACTGGTGTCTACCTCCATGGCAATATGGACAAATATTGCACTGGGGGGGGGGCAAGGGTTCTAATGGCAATATACCGACACAGCTGCCACAATCAATCATTATGACCCCAGCTATTCTTCTCTTTTCTCTCCTCTCTTACTGTAGCATATTGCAATGCTTGTTTTTTTTAAAACAATGGTTCTCAAGCTTTTCATGAACCACTTGAAAATTGCTGGGGGTCTTGGAAAACCACCTAATAAACTTTTTTTTTTGTTCAGCAAAGCACGTATGCAACTCCTATTTTTTTAGCCTTTTGTTCTTCAGCGCTGGCTTGAGTTTTTAATAACCAAGATGTTTATGAACTTTAGCTTGGGAGGGTCTGCCGCTTTCCCAAGAAATGCATCTGTGGGTCAATGGGCACCTTTCAGTCGAGGCCAGCAACAAGCAACTATGGATTTCGAATTAAAACTGATCTGCGAGTGTCCCTTAGCATTTGCACGAGATTTTTATTTTTATTATTCTAGGTGCCAGGAAGCGCTCTTTCCGGCGGGCACTTTGGCTCTTCTGCGTGGGTTCTACGTATTAACAGGCAAAGAGTGCTGCAGCCTCTTAAAAGACTTACAAAACTACTGCAGCACAGACTGGCCTTTTCCAATCAGGTGATCTCCATTGGCTTCGGACTCCTGCTTCCGTTACAACCAGCAAGCAAACTGGGGGCCTTGTATAATCCAAAACATCTGGAGGGCACCTGGCTGGTGAAGGCTAGCAGGTGCCGTGGTGAATTTGTTCTGGGAACCACCCTGAGTGAGTATATGTATATATATATATGTGTGTGCGTGTACATATATATATATGTGTGTGTGTGTATGTATATCATAGAATCAGAGTTGGAAGAGACCCCAAGGGCCATCCAGTCCAACCCCCTGCCAAGCAGGAAACACCATCAAAGCATTCCTGACAGGTGGCTGTCAAGCCTCTGCTTAAAGACCTCCAAAGAAGGAGACTCCACCACACTCCTTGGCAGCAAATTCCACTGTCGAACAGCTCTTACTGTCAGGAAGTTCTTCCTAATGTTTAGGTGGAATCTTCTTTCTTGTAGTTTGAATCCATTGCTCCGTGTCCGCTTCTCTGGAGCAGCAGAAAACAACCTTTCTCCCTCCTCTATATGACATCCTTTTATATATTTGAACATGGCTATCATATCACCCCTTAACCTTCTCTTCTCCAGGCTAAACATACCCAGCTCCCTAAGCCGTTCCTCATAAGGCATCGTTTCCAGGCCTTTGACCATTTTGGTTGCCCTCCTATGGACACGTTCCAGCTTGTCAGTATCCTTCTTGAACTGTGGTGCCCAGAACTGGACACAGTATTCCAGGTGAGGTCTGACCAGAGCGGAATACAGTGGTACTATTACTTCCCTTGATCTAGATGCTATACTCCTATTGATGCAGCCCAGAATTGCATTGGCTTTTTTAGCTGCTGCATCACACTGTTGACTCATGTCAAGTTTGTGGTCTACCAAGACTCCTAGATCCTTTTCACATGTACTGCTCTCAAGCCAGGTGTCACCCATCCTGTATTTGTGCCTTTCATTTTTTTTGCCCAAGTGTAGTACTTTACATTTCTCCCTGTTAAAATCCATCCTGTTTGCCTTGGCCCAATTCTCTAATCTGTTAAGTTCATTTTGAAGTGTGATCCTGTCCTCTGGGGTATTAGCCACCCCTCCCAATTTGGTGTCATCTGCAAACTTGATCAGGATGCCCTCAAGCCCATCTTATATATATTTGTGTGTGTGTGTGTGTGTGTGTGTATATATATATATATATATATATATATATATATATGTATGGGCTGTGTATGTCTGTGTGTGAGAGAGACTGTGTATGTATATGTGTGTGTGTGTGTGTGTGTGTGTGTGTGTGTGTGTGTGTGTGTGTGTGTGTGTGTGTATGTATGTGTGTGTACACATACATACCCACACACGTATATATGTAGGTAAGTCTTTTAAGGCACAAGCCCCTTCCTCGCTTTCGCCTTAAACAACACACACGGCTGTCCCTCCCCGAATTATGCAAGGAGGCTAATATTATTTCCCCCCAGCACGTGCCAGGATGGCACCGGGGGCTTTGGCGGGGGAAGAGTAAGGGACTCTTGGGGGGGGGGGTGCTCTGCCTACGCGCTGCTTACTCGGGAGTAAACTCTCGCTCAGCCAAGGGCGGCTCCCGCGCCCCCCAGAGGCGGCTGCCGTTTTGTGTGAGGGCGCGGAGCTGACGCCGAGGCGGCCGGTGCCTCGGGGGGACCCGCGGGGACAAGAGGCGCTCCTCCCCGTACGCAGCCTCACCCTCGGAGGAGCGGGGACTCTCTCCATCCTGAGCGCCCTCGGCGGGTCTCCGCCGCCTGCTGCTGCTGCTCCGCTTCACGGGGCTCCGGAGGCGAAAATCCTCCGCTCCCGCTCCCGCTCTGGCCGCCGCCTTCCGCCGCTTAGCCGCCATATAAGATCCCCGCGAAGCGCGCCCAAACTCACGGCGGCGCCATTTTGGCCGGCGTCACAAGCCGGCGCTGATTGGCCGAAGCCGGCTCTCCGGGAGCCCGCAATTGGTCAGGACTTAAGCCAAGGGGATTGGTGGAAGAGGAGCGAGCGAGCGTTCGGATGTGCGCGCGGCGAGGGTCGCGTCCAGTAGGAAGGCAGCTCTTTTCTTAAAAGGGGCCACGCTGCTCTCACTGAACCCTGCGGGATGTGGGGTGGGGTCCGCCTAAAAGGCTTTAAGGGAGGGACTCAAACACAGGTTAACAGGTGCCAGGTCTCTCTTGGAGTGGAGCTTCCATGTGCAACTGCAGTGTACCTTGCCCTCCTGGTGGTGCAGCGATGAAACTGCTAGTACATTTTCTAAACGAAGCAGAGTCAGTATGGTTTCACACTGAATGGGGGACCACATATTGAGATCCTTGCTCTGCAAGTGGTTCGACTAGATGACTCTTGGAGTCCCTTCCAACTTTACAATTCTATGATTCTTTTTTTATATATAATCATTTTTTGTTTTATATAAATACAATAATAAATTCGCACATTTATCTTCACATCTTATACCGTTTTGGCTTTTTATGGCCGTGACTTCTGTCAAACCTTCCTTATGATATTCTAATATCTATTCCTTATATCTATATTTCCAAAATCAATCATTGTTTTATATTATTATTTTCTAAAATTAATCACTATATCTTCGTACTAACAACAATATTTCTTCCATACTCTACAAAGCTTCTTGCAGTCCTACCAACGTATTCAATTGAATACAATTTTCCTTTAAATAGTCTGTAAATTTAGCCCAGTCTTTGATGAACTTCTGGTCCCGCTGTTCTCAGATTCTCCCCGTCATCTTGTCCAATTCTGCATACTCCGTTAGTTTCACAATCCATTCTTCTTTTGTCGGTGTTTGTTCTTGTTTCCATTTTTGCGCTATTAACATTCTCGCCGCAGTCACTGCATATTGGAAAAGCTTAAAGTCTTGCTTTTTAATGTCTGTACCTGTAATTCCCAGTAAAAATGCTTCTGGTTTTTTTAACAAATGTGTATTTCAACATTTTCTTAATTTCACCGTATATTATATCCCAGAAGCCTTTCACCCTTTTACACTCCCACCACATATGATAAAGGGTACCTTCTTTCTCTTTGCATTTCCAACACTTATTATCAACCTTATATATTTTCGCCAGTTTGACCGGTGTAATGTACCATCTATACATCATTTTTAACATATTTTCTTTTAGTGCATTACATGCAGTAAATTTCATTCCTTCCTTCCACAGTTTCTCCCAGTCATCTAGCATAATATTATGACCAAAATCTTTTGTCCAATGTATCATCACTGTCTTCACTTCCTACAATTCTATGATTCTATGTCCAGGTGAATAACAAGCAGGGCTGGCCCACCCCTGAGGCCAGGAGAGGCGATCCCAGTCGATCTTTCTCTTCCCACTTCCCTGTTCCTGGTTCCAGTTACAGGTAGGTAGCTGTGTTGGTCTGCCATAGTCAAAACAAAATAAAAAATAAAAAAAAATTCCTTCCCGTAGCACCTCCTGGTGTTCCCTTCGCCTCTTATTTCCATTTACTGAAGCATTCGCTTCTCTTTCTCCAAGCAAGCTAAAAGCACTTGGATGTTGAAATCAAAAATAAAAGCTAAACAATTAATTGGCCACTTGTTCATTGCAGCCAGATTGACATTGCCCAAACACTGGGGAGACTTATGCAGTAATGTGTGCCATTGGACTACAGTTGTGATATCATCATCATCATCATTTTTTATTTGTATGCTGCCTTTCCACAGTTAAAAACAATGTTCAAGGCGGTTTACAACATGACAAGATTTATATAACTACAAAAATCATAAACTTTGGAAATTGAAATTGTTTGGAATTAATATTTACACTATCTTGTATACTTATTAAGTCTTGATTACCACTAATTTTATTGCCAATAATTTTAAATTCAACTGTGTGAGTGTAACTGCTGTTCTTGTGTTGTCTTGTGTTATGAGCTTAAAGCTGAAATAAAGTTGATCGATTGAAAAGTCATAAACAGTAAATCACATACCAAAAAAAAAATACACAACCAAATGGAAAACAATTTCCACATAAATCAAAATCTAAAACTAAGAATACAGCATTAATATCACAGTTTAAAATGACATAGGTAAAAAATAACAGCAATTTAAACAAAACAAAACGTAGCCCTCTCTGCCCATCAGCAACAGTGGCAGCAGTCCTTTATAGAGCCCATCAGGCCCTGCCCTAGGCCAGGTGGTGAGGGGCAGGACTGGGGCCCTCATGGAAATGATTAGCCCTCATGGAAATAGTGACTCCAAATGGTATTTCTTCATGGTATATATATAAAAAATCAAATAAATTTGACTTGGCACTCACTTATTTTTTATGTTAAGGGCCGCAGTAAAAATCGACCATTCTATTTTGCTAGGATTTGGAATGCATGCACTGTATTGTTTTTTTATTCACACACACACACACACACACACACACACACACACACACACACTTTATTGTGCTCCATAGACCCAAAATACACAGTACATATTTTTTTATTTACATTGTCGCTGTTGTTTTAATTTCATTTTTGTATTATTCCCTTGTATTCATGGATGCATATTTTTACTTACCTTCACACTGAATTGAAGCCACTTTGTACCCTTCTTAAAAGAGACTCCTGGGAGGCTGGAGGGACATTGCTGGAACAACTCTTGGGTTGGGGCAACTGGCTAAAAGGTTTTAAAATGTTTTAAAGGGTTCCGATTTTGGTTCCTCTGTTTTGTTTTTGTCAGGTTGATGTTGGTTAAATGTTTAGTTGTGGTTGGTAGTTATTTTAATTTGGGTATAACTGTAAACTGTTTCTTATTGCTATTATTATTCGCATCTGTTGATTTATTAGTTTTGTTGTTGCTTGTATAGGATATTTTATTTTTAAAAGTTCTATTGTACTTTGGGTGGTGGGACTTCAGAGGTGTTTGCGTATCCTAATCTTATACCTGGATCTTGCCCTGACATGTCTGCTTATGCTAATCTTGTACCAAGGACCTATCTGGTCATGTTTGCCAAAGTTAAACTAGTGTAACCCCTGTCTACCCCTCCCCTTTTGTGACATGTCAGTGATGTAAAGACGATCTATTTATGATGCTGTGCGAACTGTATTCTGGGATATGGTGGGAAAGTTTTAAAAGTCTGGGTTCACTGGCTGCTGTTGAACCTGTTGCACAACAAAGCGTGTTCTCCTTCATGGAGAGCACGTGTTGCGGTGGGGGCCAGCAAGCCACCCCTCTGGTGCTGGGCGGGATCGTATAGATAGCCACTGCTGTGATTGGACCCTGGGTGTTGTTGGGGAGATTTGTATGTTGCAATTTGTTGATGGACAGCCCAGCGGATATATATTGGAGGGTATGCAATGTGACCCCCCTCTTGGCTACGTGCTTCTGATCACCCGCCCTCCCTCCCTCCCTATATTTTAGGCCTCTGCGTTGACCTTGCTATGCCTGTCATGGGGTCGTCTGCTGTTGGGGCAGGGGCCTGGTAGGAATTTTTCCATTTGTCTGATGCCATCTGGTTTTTGCCTACTGCGTAGCAAATAGTCACAACTTGTAAGGTTGGCGGTTAGGCATTGGTTATTATGTTGGAAGAGGGGTTATGATTGACTGTGTCTGCCCCTCCAATTGATGCTGGTGTTAGGGGAATTCCGTTAAAGGAATCTAGGGGCTCGATATGCTTTTGTCCGAACCCCCGGTCGGGGGCTAGGGCCGTGCAAGAGCCCTGGGAGCCTGAGGGGAGAGGGGAGGGTCAGACCACCCGGCTCCCTTTATCTCTCCAGAGGGTTTTCCCCTTACTGACGGTCGTCAGTTCTGTCCCCAGTGGGACAGATAGTCTTAACCAATGCCTAAGCAACCACTCACATTATTTGTATGTTTAATAAAGTTGTGGCCAAAATCATGCCAAAAAGCAAAACTAAAATTCTGACTGATGTGTGAATTATTTGTGAAGAAGAAGAAGAGTTTGGATTTGATATCCCGCTTTATCACTACCCGAAGGAGTCTCAAAGCGGCTCACATTCTCCTTTCCCTTCCTCCCCCACAACAAACACTCTGTGAGGTGAGTGGGGCTGAGAGACTTCAGAGAAGTGTGACTAGCCCAAGGTCACCCAGCAGCTGCATGTGGAGGAGTGGGGAAGCGAACCCGGTTCACCAGATTACGAGTCCACCACTCTTAACCACTACACCACACTGGCTACATCCACTGAGGGGTGGTTTGGGGACCTCGACATGCCATAAAGGATCTAAGTCTACTGACTGCTGTTTTGCTCCAAATTGCTTGGCTGGAATTTCCTTCTTTTACTGACCGCATGGACCTGCAGGGGACTTGTACCCCAACGAGCTGGGCTGTTGAGTAGTCTCTTAGCCCATAATTTTCCTTAACATTACAAAAGGCTTGTAACCCTCTTGATGTTGTTGGGTTCCAACTCCTATCAGCCCCAACCAGCATGATCAGTGATCAGGGATGATGGGAGTTGTAGTCCATCCCTGTATTAAAGGCACAGGGCCACCATGGTAGCAAGTGGCAATGACCCTCCATAAATTTCAGTTGTCATCTCTAAGTAAATACAGGAGGAATTTAAAATAACCACTGGAATCATAAAGCTCCTCCTATGATTACTTTTACTAGCACGGTGTAAAACTCCAGTTAATGACATGATTTTCAAAATTTCTTTTATTACTCCTAAACACGGAAGGAGGCAGTTAATTTTTTACAGATTGCCCTGCAGACAGCGGGAAATGCATATTGTGATACCAAAATGTGACTGAAATATATCCATCGCCCTGAGAAGTGGAGAAAAAAACTGCTAATTTTGCAGTTAAGTGTCTGAAGTATTTCGTGAAGATGGATCATTACAGCACCATTGTGAAAATGTGCCTACAGTTTTCCAGAGAATTATTGGGTGATCTCTTGCTTCTTCTGGTCTGTGTATGTACAGTATATGATACATGACCTCACCATCTGGCTGCCCCCAAAAGACGTTAATTGGAATAACCACCTTTTTTATGTCTTTTAGAAGCCTGGGTGCTGAAAGTTTATTTGTTCTCTCCTTCTTCCCAGCACACCTTGCTAAAAACACTCTTTTCCTGTAACTTCTCACATACACCCCATCAGCTTGGCAACCTCTGTCTGCCCAGGTCCAAAATTCCCCCTAGATGGACCATCAAAACCTTTTGTCATGCTAATGCTTCTATCACAGGTGAGGTCCTGGCTTGGAAAGGTAGCTTAGCCTGAACTGGCCTCCAGTGTTCCCCTCAATACTCCAAACAATCAAAAACCTACCATTTATTAATTTCTAGGGTTTTGGGGTGTGTGTGTGTGTGTGCGTGTCCCTATATATATGTATAAGCAAAATGTAGGTGCTCATGGAGTCCACCCATAATCTTGGTTTCTGTTTTTAAAAGAATCCTATACCTAGTTTTATAAGAGTCGGCCTCATGGAGCTCAATGGGACTTGCTTCTGAGTAGACATGTATGGGAGTGTCCCATTAAAGTAATCTTACATCCTGGGAAACAGAGGTGTTTCCTCCTGGAAACCGTTCTTGTTCGCTTTGTACTGTAAAGACAGTTGCTGCAGGGGCTAATAAAATATAAAGCAATAAGATCATCATCATAAGAAATGGAAATGTTCTCTTAAATGACAGCATTCATTCTATCCAAAGAAGAACAGAGTCCCCTGATGGTGGTTTGGTGAAACAGTACTGGGGATGTGTCCGAAATTCTCATCCAAACTGATCTCCAGCATTTGGAGTTCCTGATGAACTTCCCCCATTTCTGAAGTGGGATTGATACTTCAGGAATTCTACACTTGATTTCCAGATTTGCTGCAGAGTGTGCAAGTGTTATTTGTGCAGCTCTGAGTTCATTTGTGTCCCCACCCCACTCAAAATATTGCCATGTTTTTCTTGTGTGCAGTAATTAACACTACCCCCAAAAAGCAAACCCACCACAATATTCTTTTTGTGTGGAGTTTGACCAATACACAGTAGCATGTGTATGCATCCGTAAAAATACAGCAGGTAGGAATGTCTAGCAGTGGCTGAATTAAATGGAACAGACCTCACCTGGTCAGACCTCACCTGGAATACTGTGTCCAGTTCTGGGCACCACAGTTCAAGAAGGATACTGACAAGCTGGAACGTGTCCAGAGAAGGGCAACCAAAATGGTCAAAGGCTTGGAAACAATGCCTTATGAGGAACGGCTTAGGGAGCTGGGTATGTTTAGCCTGGAGAAGAGAAGGTTAAGGGGTGATATGATAGCCATGTTCAAATATATAAAAGGATGTCATATAGAGGAAGGAGAAAAGTTGTTTTCTGCTGCTCCTGAGAAGAGGACACAGAGCAATGGATTCAAACTACAAGAAAGAAGATCCCACCTAAACATTAGAAAGAACTTCCTGAAAGTAAGAGCTGTTTGACAGTGTAATTTGCTGCCAAGGAGTGTGGTGGAGTCTCCTTCTTTGGAGGTCTTTAAGCAGAGGCTTGACAGCCACCTGTCAGGAATGCTTTGATGGTGTTTCCTGCTTGGCAGGGGGTTGGACTGGATGGCCCTTGTGGTCTCTTCCAACTCTATAAGTATTTAAAAATACAGCAAGGTAGCATCTTGCATGCATTTAACTTGTGTGCTTTCAACTATGCGTGGTGGAATGCAAGCAAGTTGGGGAGCTTTAAAGCTCATTTTGTGTCAAGGAAACTTGGTGCAAAAATAGCTTTTAAGCTCTCTAGTTCCTTTGCAAGCATGGCCCTCTCTGTGTGCTGGGTCTGGGAAGTTCTTTCCAGATCTTGCAGGAACTTGAACGGCCCCATGAGATCTCATGACCCAGAAGTTAGTGTTCTGGTTTTCAAACATTTTTTGGAAGCTGAACGTCCAATGCGGCTGTTGGTTATTGTTTCTGGGGCGCCTGCACCAATCGGAAGCCGTGCCTTGGTTTTCGAACATTTTGGAAGTTGAATGGACTTCCGGAATGGATTACAATCGAAAACCAAGGTACCACTAATATCCATTTTTGCATATATGTGGAACCCTTGGAACCACCCATCACCGCCACATAGGATGCAATTGTACTGTATTGCAAAGAAATTTCTAAATTGATTTGGGCATATGTAGAATAGTCCTAATTTAAGAGTGATTCATTTATTTGTGTTGGACTTCTTCTTTCATCTTAGCACAGATGAACACTGAAAGGATCACAAGAGGGCAAAGCAAACTCAGGAGTCTATGCGGGACAGGCAGATCTCACAAAAGATGGGAAGCAGGATGATACCTGCTTGGAAAGGGTGTGGAGCACAATGGAGTAGGGTGCCTATTATAAAGAATGAAGAAAACCATGGATGAGGGAACTTGTGGGACTCCAGGTGTTGGAGTACTGCTTTCATCACCCTTGACCATTGGCCTTGTTGACTGAGGCTGATGGGAGTTGGAGTCCAACAATACCTATGGGGTCACAGGCTCCCTACCCCTGGTGTAGACGGAAGTGGGGCGGGGGAGACGTTTATCAGGAGATCTCAGTCCTCAAAGATTATGTTTGCAAGAATAGTTTTAGAAGGTCCCCGGGCTTTAGAAGTTCCCATTCACGGCTAGCTATAATATAATAGAGAACATGCTGAAGATGGCCCATAGGCGGTACCTTACGCCTTCCAGACTATCAAAAATGTACAGAAATATTGCGAATGTTTGTTGGAGATGTGGAGGAAACAATGGGGACATGTTCCACATGTGGTGGTTGTGTGGAAAGATCAAGGCATTCTGGGGTAAAATATATGATGAACTAAAAAAGATGATGGGTAAAACCTTTATTAAAAGGCCAGAGGCATTTCTATTAAGCATCATGGATACAGATATCCCAAAACAATTCAGAGAAGTATTCCTGTATGCTACGGCGGTGGCCAGAATTCTGGTAGCAAAAGCATGGAAAGAAAAGGAGGTTCCGAAAATTGAAGATTGGCAATATAAATTACAGGAATTTGCTGAATTGGCACAATTAACTAATAACCTCAGAGGTAATTCAAAACAAAAATTTGTAGAAAAATGGGATGGCTACAGGAGATATGTCCAAAAATATAGTAAAAATTCTATATCTATGCCAGCATTCGAGTAATATAGGACGGGTAAACAGATGGAAAATACTTTAAGGAAGTAAAGATTTCGAGAATGTATTAGTGATTTTTCAGATGAACGCTTATTGGGTTGAGTATATTCAATGTTATGAAAAATTATGCAGGTTTTTTTGATAGGAAGTCACATTACTATATTTAAATTATTGTATTCATTTATTCATTTTTATGGGTGTATATATGTGTATGTATGTATGTATGTGTGTATATATATATATATATATATATATATATATATATATATATATATATGCTCTCTTTTTCCCCCTTCTTCCCCCCCTTTTAAAATCTTTTTTCCTTTTTCCTTTTTCACTTAAAAGGGATGATATAAGACAGTAATAATAGACAATGAACAATAACACTGTGGTATGTAATTTTATGTTATGAGAAATATTTTTGTGTAATATGAAAATTTTCAATAAAAAAAAATATTTGCAAAAAAATAAAAATAAAATAGAAGTTCCCATTTGTATTGCATGGAAATTCTTCTAGTCAGGGCTATCATTTATTTGTTTGTTTCATTTGTATACTGCCCTACACCCGTAGACCTCAGGGCGGCTCACAACATAAATTTACAATATAAAAAACACAGAATACATAATAAAAACAAAAACAAAGGCAACCCAATAACCCCCCCTTCCACAATACATTCAAAAGGGCATCAGGTGTTAATCAGCCAAAGGCCTGGTTGAAGAGGAATGTTTTCACCTGGCACCTAAACATGTGTAACTAGGAGCCATCCAAACCTCCCTGGGGAGAGCATTGCATAAATGGGGGGCCACTGCAGAAAAGGCCCGTCCGTTCTTGTGTTGCCACCCTCTAAACCTCTCATGGAAAAGACACATGAAGAAGGGCTTCAGAAGATGACATCAGAGCCCAGGTAGGTTAGGTTCCCTAAACAGGGCTGCCTTCAGGTATTTTCTGAATGTCAGATAGTTGTTTATCTCTTTGACCTCTGCTGGGAGGGCGTTCCACAGGGCGGGCGCCACTACCGAAAAGGCCCTCTGCCTGGTTCCCTGTAGCTTTGCTTCTCACAGTGAGGGAACCGCCAGAAGGCCCTCGGCGCTGGATCTCAGTGTCCGGTCTGAACGGTGGGGGCGGAGACGCTCCTTCAGGTATACAGGACCGAGGCCATTTAGGGCTTTAAAGGTCAGCACCAACACTTTGACTTGTGCTCGGAAACGTATTGGGAGCCAGTGTAGCTCTCTCAGGACCGGTGTTATGTGGTCCCGGTGGCCACTCCCAGTCACCAGTCTAGCTGCCGCATTCTGGATTAATTGCAGTTTCCGGGTCACCTTCAAATGTAGCCCCATGTAGAGCGCATTGCAGTAGTCCAAGCGGGAGATAACTAGTGCATGCACCACTCTGGCAAGACAGGTAGGGTCTCAGCCTGCGTACCAGATGGAGCTGGTAGACAGCCGTCCTAGACACAGAATTAACCTGTGCCTCCATGGACAGCTGTGAGTCCAAAATGACTCCCAGGCTGCGCACCTGGTCCTTCAGGGGCACAGTTACCCCATTCAGGACCAGGGAGTCCCCCACACCCACCCGCCCCCTGTCCCCCAAAAACAGTACTTCTGTCTTGCCAGGATTCAACCTCAACGCGTTGCAATATGAACACCTCCTGTTTCTTCCAATGACAAACTTGAGCATATGGGTCCTCACTTGTGGTATCACTGACTTCACAATGGGTGTTGTACCTGACAAAGGAAGACCACAGGAATGTCAAAAAGAAAGAAAATGTGCCTAGTTGAGAATCATTCTCAAGGGAGCTGCCTCAGCAGCTCTCGCTGAGCTTCAGATAGCCTCCTCTATTCCCATCATGTTCAAAGAAGAAAAAGTCACTTGTTAATTTATATGAAGTTAAAAGCAATGCCTCTAGGAAACTCCAGCACTGTAAACTACAGGGTTAGAAAATTCCACTTGGTTTTACAAGTCCTCTTGGTTTTACAAGTCGCCAGGACATTACGTTAGGTACATGAAGTGATGAAAATAATGGAAAAGGCCTTATGCCAGACATACCAAAGCGATTAGTTCAGCTCAATTACCTGTGATCTCCAGCTGCCAAACCCAGCTCTCCAATGAGATAAAAAGGGGGAACGCGTGAGCTTCCCAGAGGATCCTTTCACCTTGGCTGTCCAGGAGTCTTGCCTCATATCTCTCTGTCTCTCTCTGTTTATCCTTCTTGCCCTGAGGAGGAACAATGGCTCAAAAATCAGTCAGAGTCTCTAAGAATTTTAGCACCTCTTCAGCTGTTATCCCAGGTAGCCGAACTAGCTTCAGCACGGTTTCGGTCTCCCGGGGAGGTGGTGCAGGCTTTGGACGTGCCAGTGGTGGCTTTGGCAGCAGAAGCCTCCATGGCTTTGGAGCAAGTAAAAGGATCTCCATGGGTGGCTACCGTACTACTGCCCGATCTGGATATGGTTATGGATTAGGTCATGGAGGAGTTGCGTACCGGATTGGTGGTGGTGGTGGCTATGGCTATGGAACGGGCACTGGTGGCATCCATGAGGTTACCGTCAACCCAAACCTCCTGGCGCCTCTTAACTTGGAGATTGACCCCACCATCCAGAAGGTGAGGAAGGAAGAGAAGGAGCAGATCAAGACACTCAACAACAAATTTGCCTCCTTCATTGATAAGGTAAGGTTCTCTATGGATGCCACTCCTAAAAACTTTAAAGGTAAAGGTAAAGGGACTCCTGACCATTAGGTCCAGTCATGACCGACTCTGGGGTTGCGGTGCTCATCTCACATTATTGGCCGAGGGAGCCACCATACAGCTTCCAGGTCATGTGGCCTGCATGACAAAGCCGCTTCTGGCAAACCAGAGCAGCACACGGATACGCCGTTTACCTTCCCACTGGAGCGGTACCTATTTATCTACTTGCAATTTGACGTGCTTTCATACTGCTAGGTGGGCAGGAGCTGGGACCGAGCAACGGGAGCTCATCCTGTCACAGGGATTCGAACTGCCGATCTTCTGATCGACAAGCCCTAGGCTCTGTGGTTTAGACCACAGCACCACCCGCGTCCCTAAAAACGTTACGCTACTTTAAAACAAGTTCCTGCCTGCAACTGTTTAAACGAGCTCTACTGACAATATAGGGCAGCTGTTTTCTTTCCCTGCTTACTATATCCTACCTACATTTCATTGCTAGAAATAGACACAACCGTGTATAGTGGTACCTTGGTTTTCAAATGTCTCTGTTAATGAAAATTTCTGTTTTTTGACGCCGTGAACACAGAAGTAAATGATTCGGTTTTTGAACATGTCTTGGAAGTCGAACATGTTGAGTTTTCCGTATTGAGTTTTCCATTTTGAGACTTCCATATTGATTTTTCGGTTTTCGAACGTTTCAGAACTTGAACGTCTTCCGGAACGGATTACGTTCAGAAACCGAGGTACCACTGTATTTGTAGAGCATCCTTACTCTCACATCATGGATCACTTCCTGATGGTTAATTAGAGATGGGGGAGAACTGCAACTCCCATTATCCCTGGTTATGAACAATGGCAACTGGGTCTAATGGGAACTGTAGTCCAAAACACCAGGAGGACACCAGGCTAGGAAAGGAGCATCTCCTCCTTGCGATCAGAGACTAAACTTCAAGAGACCTGCTGGAGAGAGCAAAAAGGGTACGAGTGCATGTGTGTATACATGGGCAAACACGAAAGTGGTTGTGCCTAGTTAATAGGCATGATAGGACTATACATATATGTCTTACCTGTGTGGAAATTGCAGGGAAGCTCACAGGCTGCATTCATATTTATTTTATTTATTTTTTTAAAATAATTTTTATTGGATTTTACAATTTTATAAGCACATAACATCTCAGTTAAATTTCCATGCTTCCCCCCTTTCACCGTGGGAAGCCCACTTTTCATCCCCCCCCCCTCTCACAGAGGTTAACATTCATTGTACATTTAACCTTACTTATATTACTTCATAACATTGCTTGGCCCTTTTTCTGATAAAGTGGACAGTTTTTCTGGTTTTGAGGACAATGAATATGGATATGGTTATGGGCATGAGGGTGAACAAGAAATATGAACTTTGAAATGACTAGGTAAAGGAAGACATCACAGCTAAAAACTCCGAAACTAATGGGAGGAAGGGGGAACAATGAGAAGGTTATAGGGAAAATGTTAAAGTAATTAGAGGCTTAGGTGTGGAATTAGCTTTAAATAAGAAAAATTGAAGGATGATATGTTAAAAGAATGAAGATGATGTTTTAAAAGATGATGTATTAAAAGATGAAATATGAACCTGATAAACAAGATTAATGATGAATTCAATAGCAGGGAGACGGGGAAGTCAATTGGAATATGTATTTGAGAAAATTAGAAATGCCTGACCCAGATAATGGGGCTGCATTCATATTTAAGCTGTTTTGTGCAACTTAACAGCATGGCTAAGCATCTCCAACTCCAACTCTTCCAGTAAGGGTGCTTAAGGCCAGTCAATAGGTAAAGGTAAAGGGACCCCTGACCGTTAAGTCCAGTCGCAGACGACTCTGGGGTTGTGGCGCACATCTCGCTTTACTGGCTGAGGGAGCATTTGTCCGCAGACAGCTTCTGGGTCATGTGGCCAGCATGACTAAGCCGCTTCTGGCGAACCAGAGCAGCGCACAGAAATGGCGTTTACCTTCCCGCTGGAGTGGTACCTATTTATCTACTTGCACTTTGACGTGCTTTTGAACGGCTAGGTTGGCAGGAACAGGGACCAAACAACGGGAGCTCACCCCGTCACAGGGATTCGAACCGCCGATCTTCTGATCGGCAAGCCCTAGGCTCTGTGGTTTAGACCACAGCGCCACCCGCGTCCCAAGACCAGTCAATAGTTAGAACTAACTCAGGGGGTAGAACATTAGTTCATGGAGAGAAATTTTACTTGTTTATATTTTACTGACCTTAAAAATGTGTGACTAAAGAAACCAAGGTTTCTGTACCAAGTCGCTTATGATCCTCAGTGTCTTAGAGCCAGCAAAATAAGTGAAGTATTTTCAAAGAAGAAGAGTGGATTTGATATCCCGCTTTATCACTACCCGAAGGAGTCTCAAAGCAGCTAACATTCTCCTTTCCTTTCCCTTCCCCCCCCCCCACCACAAACACTCTGTGAGGTGAGTGGGGCTGAGAGACTTCAAAGAAGTGTGACTAGACCAAGGTCACCCAGCAGCTGCATGTGGAGGAGCGGAGACGCAAACCCAGTTCACCAGATTATGAGTCTACCGCTCTTAACCACTACACCACCTTGCCCCTCTGGTGTTACAAGCCAGATATTCTCAGATTCATTTAGTTTCAACATGAACCCAGGTTGTTAGCATAGTGGCACCAGTAATTTGGTACACTGTTCCTTTTGAAATCAGACAGGCAGCTACAACCTTGATATTCCATCACCTGCTCTAAGCACATTTGTTTCATTATGTGTTTCCAGAGAATTGATAGGGATAGGGAGAGAAATTCAATTTAGTTTGCATTTAATGGCAAACGTACCTAATTTGCACTTTCTGAAACAGTCACATGAACTGAAACTCTGCTGTCCTTCATATTTTGCAATGCAGTTCTCCAATATGTGTACAAAAATATGCACTTAAATGCATATTGATTTGCAAAATGTGTCTGTTAAGGGAAATTGCATATAAAAATGGTGTACGTAAAGAGAATTTTTTTTTGAAATGCTGATGAATTTTCAAGAGGGACTTGAAACAAAGGAAGCCACACATAGGTGGAGGGAAGTCAAGATTTGTGTATTTATGTTTAGTTTTTTTTATGTAATTTAAGTTGATATTTATTTGGGTTAACGTATGTTTAATTGTTTTCTTTCATAGGAATTAAGGAGTTGTATGTATATATGTATAATATATGTGTTTGTGAGTATTGCATTTATCAATAAAAGTTAATTAAAAATAAGAATTTTCAAGAGGTACTTTTAAAAACAAATTCACAAAATTTTGTAGAAATGTTTAGAACTTGAACTTCAGCTTGGAATAAGGGAGAGAAGCTGAAATTGACAAGAGTCCCACATTCCTGTGTTGATCATTTTTTTTGCACTTAATGGTTTTATAATTGGATAATGTGATAGTTGTGTGATGTTTTAATGATTTTATTGTACATAAATAAAATCTAGATATTTTATGAATGACATGCTTAAAAATATTGTTATAATTAAATTTAAATAAATAATGTGGATTGCCTCTACACCAGCCCTTTCCCCTGAACTGTTATCCTTCATTCATTGGCTGGTTAGAGGGAATTCGTACCACCCTCTAATAATTGCATTTGAGTGTTTTTGAGTTAGCCTCCTATGTCCTTACATATATTTGATTTGTGGTGACATTTAAGTATTAGATGCATGATTCCCTAGCTCTCAGGGGTCTGCTGTAGCTCAAGAGTGGAGAACTTTGGGCCTTCTGGATGTTGCTGAACTCCCATCAGCCCCAGAAAGCGTGGCTCATGGCCACAGATCATGGGAATTGTATTTCAGCAACATCCAAAATGCCAAAGGCCTTCTGAATCATTTGATACTAACCACTCTATGAGCTGCTTTTAATACTAGCTCATTAGGTACAACCTGCCAGCTTCCTGTAACATTTTCTATGTGAAGTATTTGCTGTGACAATTTCTTGCAATCTATTTAAAAACAGAAGCAAAAGATGTTAAGATATCATCTCCTTTGGTGGTGGTATAGCTTAGCAACCCATATTCTGTTTCGTGTATACACGATGCCAACGTTCAACATATTTTTGTCTTGGTGGGATTCATTCAGGTCCGTTTCCTGGAGCAGCAGAACAAAGTGCTAGAGACCAAATGGAGCCTCTTGCAGGAACAAAAGATCACCCGGCGTAACCTTGAACCTTTATTTGAGTCATACATCAGTAATCTAAAAAATCAGCTGGATCATATTACGGGACAGAGACCACAATTAGACATGGAATTGAAAAACATGCAGGATACTGTGGAGGACTTCAGGATAAGGTGGGTACTGTCAAATTATTACGATCATCATCATTGTTGCATGGTAGGGGGTTGGACTAGATGATCCCTGGGGTCCCTTCCACATTTACAATTCTGTGATAACCACAATTAATTTATAAATCAACTTCTGCACAATTGTCTCAAGGCAGTGTGCAGTTAAAAACAGCAAACAAAAAAAACCCCAACCAGTTAAAAACATAAAAACAGGAGATACATTTAGAAGACAATACAAATTAGACACTCAGGACAAAGACCAGTTTATCCAGTTACGGGAGTCTGTTGGAACACAGTTGTTACTGGAAAGTGCAGGTGGTGGGTGTCTTTCAACAGGAAAGCTGTTCCACAACAGGGGCAGCCACACTGAAACCCCCGCTTCAAGCTACTTCCACATACTGCAGCAATCTGATTGAAGGCAAAAGAGTGTAAAAGAGACAAATCAAAATGAGTCTGTCTGTCTTCTCCTACTAGCAATCTCTTTTTGTTGTTGTTAAAATACACTTTATTTATAATTCTTAAAAACAGAACACAATTATACATACAAAAACCCAAAACCAACAAAAATATACAAAAACAAACTAACATAATCTAACAGAAAAAAGAAAAAGAATACTGTATACAACAAAAACAAACCATATTAGAAAACATAAAAAAGGAACAACATTTAAAATATGACTTCAACTTGTTTGTACATCGCTTCTCTTTTTTCTACTCATTCCTCTTGCTATCTCTATTACATTTCAGCCTCATTTAATAATACTCTTCAGAAATATAAACTTATTACAAATCTCCAATGTCTATATATCTATAGTTATCTCCATTTCCATATGTATCTCACTCAAGACAAATCACTAATTCTGTTTTTATACCTTCTTTTTTAAAAAATTACAACCTGCCAGCATTCACCCACCTTTCACTCTGGCCCAAACAGTGGTGCTGGTGCTGAAGGAGAGAATCAATGGACGCCACTGTCTACTTGCTCATTGGCTCCTTGCCTGGAAAGCAAGCGGGTGGTAGGTAGCAATGGGGAGGAAGAAGGAGCAGATGATGACAGACGGCGAGGAGGTAGATTCACAGAGAGAGGGAGAAGGGCATGGAGAGGGCCAACTTAAGACCTTTAGATTATGGTGTCTACCATGTGCAATTCAAAATCAAAAGAATACTAACCAGTAAAATATCCATCAATCAAATCTTTATTACGGTCCAGAGACTCAAGAATTCATTACATAACAATACCCAATTTCAACAGCCCGCCCTCAGGTTACACAAGCATTTTGTTCAGACTTAGGAATAGGGATCATTGGTTCTTGCAGCCACCGATAGAAACTTCGCCACTGCTAATGTTCTGTCATTTGTCCGGTCTTCCAGTAGGAACCTGACATAGTAAGCCTCTGATTTTCCCGGGAAAGGTACTAGCAAGGGTAATATCAGTTCAGTCCTGGCTTGCTCGAATTTCACACAGTGCAGCAAAATATGTTTTATAGAGTCAATGTCTTGGGCACATGAGCATAGTCCGTCCTGGTATGGAACTCCTCTCAATCTGCCATCCAACACTGCAGAAGGAAAGATGTTAAGTCTGGCTTTTGTAAATAGCCTTCTGTAGTTTGGAACTGTCAGATTTTTAATATAAGATGTTAACTTAAAGGCATGCCCATATTGTACTGCCAGCGGACTGCAGACTGCGTGTGATCGATGTCGCAAGTCACTGTGTGTAATGTCCCAGAGTCTTTGCTTTAAAGTCTTTAGGGCACCTTCATAACCCAGGCAATAGAGTTGGGTGGGTGACAGACCAATAGAGGTGGCTTTTTTGCCATTGTTTTGTGCCAGCTGCTGACATACTCCTCATTGTTCAGGTTGTGATATAGACCCTCCCCTAGCACGCACACACACACACACACACACACACACACACACACACACACAAATATTGGTTCAAATATAAGCTGCCCCCAAATATAGGTCTTACCCTTAAAATGAGATTGTTTTGAAAGGAATCCCCTATATCTCCAGCACCATCCAATGTATTTTTGTTTTTTGTTTTTACAATCTGAAAATCAAATGCAAACTTTAGACTTGTTTCACAATGGACTTACTGAGTGATGCTTCCACAAAAAGCACTAAAGTACACAATGGTTCCAGAGGTCCCATCTTAAATCACAGCTTCTCTACTTGCAAGAGCACATATGGGCCACGCTAAAGTTTTATAGAAGCCAGATTAGTTGGAAATGTGCAGCCTGTATTCAGATGAATATGGACTGGACACACACACACACACACACACACACACACACACACACACACACCACTCTTTCATGGGGGTTTGGAGGTTGTCAACTGGCCTTTCCCCACTGCTTGGCTCCAGGGAACTAATGGCGTAAGACGAGCCTGCTGGATCAGGCCCACTGCCCATCTCGTCCTGTTTTCATGGCAGCCCCCCACATGCCAGAGCTGCATTCCCCAAAAGGGGCTGTTTCTGCTGCACCTTCTGGCCACCTCATATTTGGCAACGTTTCAAGAAAAGAAAGGTGAGGGCAGACTGGTCTTGGCCTCTCCTCAAAGTAAAGTCAATAAAACTAGTCCGGGCATTTTCATTTTTGAATTCCTTCAGAAATACGTAACATCAACCAAGGCCAAAAGCCGAAACACCAGGACACTCCAGGGCTCACAATGCTCTGTTTTTAAGGCTGAGTCTTCGTGATTTTTGTGGGCTTGTAATGGGGGCACAGTACATTGAATGCCTCTTGATCTGGGGTTGCATGGAGAATAGGCCTGAACATGAGCTGCACTTATCACCAGGACTGATGAGAGGACAGCAATTCTGGTTTATTGCGGTGTTAGCTCTTCTTACAGTCTCCCACTCCCTTCCTCAGGTATTGCAGGTCTAAACCACCACCATCCAACACGTCCTGTGTCCCTCCCAACGCCTTTTTTTCTGAATTTGCTCTTTACTAGGGTCCTACCCTAAGAAAGCTGCCATAGACGCTCAGAGTTTGGCCTGGTCCCTGTGTCATTGGCGGGTTGGGGCTAGGGCCTCACTTATTTCTGAGCCCTGGGGCGCTCCAGTAGCCCCTTTCAATACAATACAATACAGTTTATTCGACTGTCAGTCAGAGCACAATCATTATCCATACAAATTTTTTTAAAAAACGTCTAAACATCTCGGAAAGCTTTACACTAAAACATACAATGAGAAGTAGATTATACATTTAGACCCATGTCAATACTGTCAATTTTAACCTTACGGCGTTTAAAGGACAAAAAGAAAAAAGAAATTTGGCCACCAAGAGGGTTGTGGTACCAGTAAAATTGCTCAACAAAAACAAAACCTGTCTTTCTCCGTCTACTAGATTAAGTTGGCATAAGAGTGGGGCTATCAGTTTTTGTCTAAGATCTACATAAAATGGGCAGGTCAAAAGGATATGTTCAGTTGACTCAACCGTTCCCAGGGCATAGGGACAAAATCTCAGGGCATATGGAACTCCCCTGTATCTTCCCCACAAAACCGCCGTATCCAGAACGTTTAACCTAGCGGCTGTGAGGAGTCTACGGTATTCCACATAGTGGATTTCCGCCAGATAAGGGGCTGGTGAAATCTGGAATATCTGATCCCCCAAAAACATCCCCGGTTTCACACGGGCAATGTCCTCTTGTCTAGCAATGTCCCTCAGTCTTTGAGAGATCACAAATTTAGCTTGACTGAATGTCATAGATTCCAGGAAGAGATGTGACAGTCCGCAGGTCTGCACTTCGTTTAAAGTCTCTTTTTCCCACGATGATTGGAAGTCATCCCTCAGTATCAGGGGGGCCATGCTCACTGGGTTAAAACAAAGTTTAAGCCATAGCCAGAGTTTGGTCTTTATCTCATGACCGCACCCGCTACTGACGGGGGAATCCTGAGAATGACTCTGAGAAATCGGGTTTGAACAGCTTCTAATCTAAGAAGATCCCTACGTGCACCCAGGGATAAGCCCACCAGCATGAGAGGAAGGACTTTCATTTGAAAGTCTCAAGGCAACTTTCACTGATTGGGCCTGGTTCTTAGCATATAGAGCTCTGATCATCATGGCTGCTTTAGAAGCACTTGCAATTATATACTCTCTATGAGCCAAAAAGGACCTATTTGATCGAATTACTTGGCCCCTTTCTCTAGGCCAGGGGTAGGCAACCTAAGGCCCGTGGGCCGGATGCGTCCCAATCGCCTTCTCAATCCGGCCCGCGGACAGTCTGGGAATCAGCGTGTTTTTACATGAATAGAATGTGTCCTTTTTTTAAAAAAAAAAAAAATGCATCTCTGGGTTATTTGTGGGGCAGAGGAATCCGTTCATTTCCCACCCCCAAAATATCGTCCGGCCCACCACATGTCTGAGGGATGGTGGACCAGCCCATGGCTGAAAAATGTTGCTGACCCCTGCTCTAGGCTATGGGGCTTGAGAAGTTGCACCAGCCTGCATTCCCAACTGTTGGATCTGGGGTTTTAGAGAGCACCAAAAAAAAAAACCACCTCTATGATTATGTCAACAAATTGATACTTAACATTATTGCCTTAAAGCTCATGAATGACAGTTAAGCATTATCCCCCCTCACACCAAGTATTCCTCAAAGCCTAATTTCCAAAGTGAAATTCTATCTCTCTCTCTCTCTCATATATATATATATATATATATATATATATATATATATATATATATATATATATATGCTAAAATTTTGATGGCTGCTAGCTTTAAATGTTTTGAAAGGATGTGAACAAATGCACAGGAAGATTAGTTTATGAAATGTTATTAGCCATGATACCTAAATAGAACCTTCATGTTCAGAGGCAGTATATCTTATAGAGCAGAAATGCTTGAGACAAAGAACTGAGGGGGGCTCTTGTGGGCTTGCTGGAGTCATATGCTGTGCTATATGGACACTGGTCTGATCAAGGAAGGATCTTAAGTACTTACGCTGAATTTGGAATTTGTGTAAACTTTCCTCTTAGCTTCAGCAAATATCAGTCTTCAAACAGGGATGTCCCTCCTTTTTTGCACATGGGTTCCATCCTTCTACTTTAGTCTGGTGAAAGACCCAAAGATTATTGTGGCAGGTGACAGATGGCAATGGGAGACTTTAAAAGAATTATGTGAAATAGGTGGGAAGGTCTCCTCCCTCCCACTCATCAAGTGGGAATGAGTCACTCAATTTCCCCCTTCCTCCGACAGGTATGAAGAGGAAATCAACAAGCGCACAGGTGCAGAAAATGATTTTGTGATGCTCAAGAAGGTGAGTAATGGAGTGTAGGTGGGTTTCCATGAGGCAAGAGACAGAGATAACAGCAAGAACCTTTATTGAACTACATAACTGGGAAACAGGGGCAAAGTAACTGCTTATATACATTTCTGAAAGCTTGGGCCACTCCCACTGCCAACGTGATTGGCTGTCTGTCAGGGATCTGCCTCCCCCTGCCAGTCCAGCCCTTAGTGTTTATACTGTTTTAACTACAGATACATCTTCGAGTGAAAGCAGCAGTCCCTCGGGGGAGAAGCAGTTAGTGGCTGGGAGAGAAGGAGTGCCAGGGCTCCAGGGATTTAGTGAGAGGCCTGGCACCACCCAGCAGGCTGGATCGGAGGGAGAGGCGTCAGGTCCGGCGCATAGATTACGTAGGAGGAGGAAGAGGCAGTTTAGATTGCCAAGACTGTGGTGTTGGCGCCAAAACCGGAGGGAGGCACTTCCGGATTCTGCTAGTGAGTGAACAGACGTGATAAGATTAGGCTCTGCATTGTATATAGCTTGGCACAGAATAAAAGAACTAAAAGACAAATGGCTGGGCGTTTCTATTGAACAACTGAGAAAGCAACCTGACACTGTCTAAAGCTGCGAATCATGACTCAGAGTTCAAGGGCCAATGGCAGAGGCCTCAATCCTGAAACGTTCTGTGATTGGACATCCTGTATCGAATCAGAACAAAGGAGCTCAGAATCCTTAGTCCAGACTCGAGCTCAGGCAAACACAGACCACTGAATACATAACAGTAACTTCAGCACATTTGGCACAGAGTGATGGGGCCACCCCTTTAAAGGAATGCATGCTTTAACCTTTGTACTTTTAGGGGAAACTTGTGGTTTCGTTTTGACTCTCACATCTGCTGTGATGTTCAGCCCTTTGATCTTTTCCCCTCTTTCCAGGATGTGGATGCTTCCTTTATGAACAAGGTTGAGCTGCAAGCCAGAGCGGATTCCCTGGCTGATGAAATCAACTTCTTGAGAGCTTTCTATGAAGAAGTAAGAACACCTTCCAGTCTTTTCAGGAAGGAAGAAAGAAGAGTCTAGCAATATGAGCCAAAACCAGCTCTGGTTGACATTTCGCATCTTCAAGCATTGGTTGCTACCAAAAAGTTCACTCTCTAGGGCTCTACTCAGATGGCATAATAACAGAGAGGAAACCAGCTCTTTGTGGTTCAATCCCACACAACTCTGTTGAAGTCTAAATCAGGGATGGGAAACCTCTGGCATTCCAGATATTGTTGGACTACAACTCCCATCATCCCTCTTCATCGGCCATGCTGGCTGTGGTTGATGTCATCTGGAGTCTAGCATTATCTGGGAAGCCACAGGATTCCCCAGCCCTGATCCTAGAGGGAAGCAGCTGTGCAGCAGAGTGAATGCAAACATCACATGACTATACTAGCCTTTGAAGGAATTGCATAATTTGTCCAACTAGCATGGATCTTCTGTTCCTATATTACTGGGAGGCCGTGAAACTAGACCACAAGGATTCAGTTCACACACTCCTGGGCTAACATGTGGATCAGGTCTGGATTCTGATTTTTCTTCCTTTTTAGAAAATGTTCTAATTTTTTAAAAGAACAAAAGTCAAAATAATAAACATCTCAAGTTATTAATTAAGAAAAGCAATAATCCATCAAGTAAAAGCCAGACAATTCTATCAACACTCTTTCTATGAATGCAATTTTTAAAAGAATGTCAATACAGTAGTGAATAGAAGGAAACCATTGGTTTTCAAAATACCCAGTATTTTGCTGACTTTTATTGTTTTGTATCACAGTGCTGGAGTACCAAATAGGCTGTGTAGGCATCGGTGTATGGGCCCTGCGAGAATGGATCAAAATAATATTGATTTTATCTTGAAAGAAAATTGAAATCAAGCTTTCTTAGTTCAATGCTATCCCACTAGAGCATTCACAGAAGGGGGGTGGGCTGCAATTTCAGCTGCCATCCGGCCTCCACAGGGCTTAATCTGGAACAGCTCAATCAGTTTTGCTATTTCAGCAATTTTTCCAGCAGCGTGTTCACTGTTATGTTAGAGAAACTGCCTTAGAAGTATACCTCTTGAAAACTACTGAAATCTTGGCACCTGTTAACAGAATGCAGTTTAATTCAAACTGTTTCTTACTTAATACGTCGTTCAGATGCCATAATAAAATACAATCAGGACTGAAAGATGAATGGATAGACAAAATACAAAGTTAGGCCTAACCAACCAAGCACCAAAGAACTCTTTTGAGGTGACTGCAAGAATTGGGTGTGTGTTTTTCAAGTAGGGTTGCAGACTGTTCCAGGGACTCACTTTCCCATCTAGTACAGTAGAGATGGGGGAATGGTCCAGACATTACTAGACTACCACTCCCATAATCTCTGACCTGTGGCCATGCTGGCTAGGATGATGGCAGTTGGAGTCCGGCAACATCTGAAGAGCCAAAGGTTCCCCATCTCTGAAATAAGCTTCATGTTGCAAAGTTTCCTTGCTCAGTGTGGACCAGTGCTTGAATGGGGTAGAGATGTGGGTGTCTTTCATCTCGATGAGTCCTCTTTCTTCAACTCCCTCCCTGTAGGAATTAGCCCAGCTGCAGGCCCACATTTCTGACACCTCTGTCGTTCTCCAAATGGACAACAACCGAAGCCTGGACCTGAACAGCATCATTGCCGAGGTCAAGGCTCAGTATGAAGACATTGCCAACAGAAGCAGGGCTGAGGCAGAATCGTGGTATCAAAGCAAGGTGAGCAGTTCTTAAGTGATGGGGAAATGGGGTAGGAGCCAGGGCTCTAAAGCCATGTATCTAGAGTGGCCATGTATCTTACATTTACAGAGGACAGTCCCTATTTGAAGAGCTGTTGGAGGATATTCCTGTACCTCAAGGCATCCTCTGTTTGAAAGGCTGTCTGATCTAACTCCATTTAAAGATAAAGAACCCTAAGAAAGGAACATATGGAGGATCTTGAAGTTGCCCATCACCAATGAGCATCTAGGCAGCAGACTGAGCAGGGATGAAGGTCACCTGCTCACAGCCTTCCCAATACGGGGAGATGTATTGTGAATCTATTTGACCTGTATAAATTATTTCTAAATTCACATCTATATACATGTGCACATTTTATGCAGATCTGTGTCCTCTTTTCTCCTCTTTGCAGTTTGTTCACTTTTTTTTGAGGAAGGGGTGATGCATTTGCTCTTTTTTTGACAATCTAAAAGTGGCCCCCCTATGTTTGCCTCCATCAAAGTTTGTACTTCAGTAATCTAAATAAGTTTGCCCCTTTTTTGCCTCTCAGTATGAAGAATTGCAGCTTTCCGCTGGAAGGCACGGAGATGATCTGCGCAATACAAAGACTGAGATCTCTGAGCTGAACCGCATGATCCAACGACTCCATTCTGAGATTGACAATGTGAAAAAACAGGTACTGCCATGCAGGGCTGCTGAAAATTTCAACTAAAGGAGCATTTCATGGTAAAGCTGGCAAGGGGCAGTGGGAGCTATGGGGGGCACTTAGAGGGAAGAAACATAAACTTTATTTTGTACTAGTCTTCAAATGCCCTGTTTTGCTGATGACAATACTATGGATCCAGATATTTTACTTAATTCTAATTAAATTATCCTAAGTTGCTCTGAGCTGAGAACTTTGCCTTTTCTTTCCCCCTAGTGTGCCAGTCTGCAGGCAGCCATTGCGGATGCAGAGCAGCGTGGAGAACTTGCCCTTAAAGATGCCAGGATAAAGTTGGCCGAACTGGAGGAGGCTCTAATGAAGGCCAAGGCAGACATGGCTCGTCAGCTCCGGGACTACCAGGAGCTCATGAATGTCAAACTGGCCCTGGATATTGAGATCGCCACCTATAGGAAGCTGCTGGAAGGGGAGGAGAGCAGGTTGGTGGACCTCAAGTGGGGTAAAGTGTGAAATGCACCGCTAGACTGCCGGAGGAAAAAGACCCTGTCTTGGTGTGGACAGACCCCATCCTCCTCTATGCTCTCTACCAGACTTCTTTCCAACCCAGGGACAGAGGAACGGTGGTCCTCCAGATGTCATTGGACTCCATTTCCCATCAGTCCCCACCAGATTGACCAGTGGTCAAGTATGATGGGAGTTTTAGCTCAACAACATCTAGAGGACCACTCCAAGAGCAGTCAAAACTGTTCATGGCTACAACACACCTATCTAATATTGGTCTCTGTTGACCAGTGGTCCCAGATACAATATTTACATTATGATGATGGGCTCTGAAAGCTAAAGCAAACTTTTTGAGCAGCCTTCTGGGAAGAGGAGAAGTTTAGCAGGAGGGCGCCTAGGCCTATCATTACCACTGTCACTGGGTCCCTTGTTCTGGCTGGAGTTTGCAGTTGCAATCTAAGAATGCTGCCATGGTCTTATAACCCACGTCATTGGAAAATGGAACTTCCTGGGCACTGCAGTGTGGAAAATGAAGATGGCAGCTGCAACTGTGGCATCTGGGCCCCCACCAGACAACTCTCTGCCAAGCACCCCCTTGACTCTGGACACAACTCTTGGGATACCACAGCTCCAAAGACCATCTTGCTCTATCACTTTGTTGTGGTGTTGATGGGGAAAGACAGGATTGCTCTTCCTCCTTCTAGTGATCATTTCCTGCACATGGAAAGCAAGTTGTAAATGAGAAAAAGTTTGCAGCTTCCCATGAGATTTCTCTATGCACAGAACACTAAAGCCTTGCCAATGCCTTAATGCTCTTGTGTAGAACAGTGACCTTACTGGCAGTTATTAGCTCTGCATAATTGCATTTGAACCACTGCTATTTTTTCCCAAGCTCCTGGGTCATAACAATTAAGTAATTTCCTTTGTTCTCTCTCTCATTTAACAGGCTTGCTGGAGAGGGAGTTGGCGCCGTAAATATCTGTAAGTAATAAGCAAATGAATCACAGAAACTCACAATCCTCTAATGAATTATCTCACACCACCGATCTAAAGAAACCACTGATCTAAAGAAATAAAGGATCAAATGTTTGGTCAGCAGCAGCAACAACAAAAAAGACTGCTCCCCACATCAAATGGGGGGGGGGGCGACTTTTGTGTGGTCACGTGCAGCCCCCCAGATTATTATTATTATTTATTATTACCTCATCCAATCGCCCAATCCCGCCTGAGGAGGCGTTTCCAGGGGATTGGCCAGGTAGGGGGAGGGACTGCCCTGCTCACACAATAGAAGGTGTACTGGGTGGGCAGGGCGGTCCCTGCAATATAAGATTTAACTGAGGGAGGTCAGGGTGAAGCTTACTTGTGAAGTGGCAGTTAGCTCCAGAACTTCTCCCACCCTTTCCTCCCTCAGTTAAATCTTATTTTGCAGGTTAACCTCTTCTCCGCAGGTATGCGGGCACTGCTATGTCATGGTCGCTGTTGAAGGGCCGGAAAGGAATTTTCCTGCATTGGCAGGTTTTGCCTTTCCTATAGCAAAACATCACAACTTTGGCGGTTTCAGGCCTTGGGCAGAATCCTTTAGTCTATCTTCCTAAATTGGGGGGGGGGGGGCGTGAGGCGGTGACCCTCACCCCTATGCTGCGGCGATACCAGGGTTCCCCTTTAAAGGGGTCTTGGGGGGGAGGCATTGACCATACACCAAGAGGTTGTCATTGTTCTCCCCCTCCAGCGGCGGCGAAACGGGGGGCGGGCTCTCTGCTTGAACATATGTTCTCCAGAGCCAGCCCCACACATTCTGGAAAACCCTGAACTTTCCCAGATCCCCGGCTGGGGACTGGGAAGGATAAACGCCCAATGCCTGAGCCAAGGTCTCCCTACATTTGAAACTTAATACAGTTGTGGCCAAATTTAATCCCATAGCACGTTGTCTTGAGTCATTATTCTGCTCAGGGGTCTCCTGGGGTTGGGGGGACTCCGCCTGTTCACGCAAAATACCCAAAGAAATGCATAGTTATTGTATCAGTACAGAAATATTAGATTGTGGAATTCTTTATGCCTCCTTTGATGTTCCTCAGATGTTTTAATCCATGAATCCTGAACTTCTCCTCTGGTCCCTTTGCAGCTGTGGTCCATTCATCTGGAGGCATGAGCTACGGCGGTGGAAGTGCCATGGGCCTTGGAGGAGGCGTTGGCCTTGGCTACGGAGGAGGCCTCAGCACTGGAGGAAGCAGTTTCACCTCTGCTGGTGGCAACGTGCTATCTGGGAGCATGGGTTCAGCCCGGGGGAGCAGTTCCAGTATGAAGATTGTGTCAAAAACCTCCACAACCAGAAAGAGCTACCAGAACTAAAGGCGTCCTCGGCTAAGTCAGGGGTGGAGATACCTGTGGTCCTCCAGGTGTCGCCAGACTCCAACTCCCATCCGGCATGGCCAGCAGTGAGGGTTGATGGGAGTTGAAGTCTGACAACAACTGGAGGGCCACCAGTTTCCCCATCCCTGAATGAAGTCAAATAAGGCAATACTGACTTGCATGGGCAAACTAGACATACCGGTAAGATTGATGGTTCCCACTCAAATTCTGTTAAGTGTGGGTCTGGGGCAGGGTCATGTTTAAAGCACAGCATGAACAGGCTGGAAGGGAGAAATACAGAGTGGGATGTAGAGAGAAAAGAGAGAGATCTATACAAGTATATCAATGCAGAGCAGGAGAGATGAAGTATTGAGAACACCGCTTGCATTTTCATCATGGAATCTTCCTGATCCAGCAGTTCTTACCAGACATTACAGGAGATCTAAAGTGCTTATTAACAGCTTCTCAATGGCAAATTTTACATCCACAGTTCCAGAGTTTCTGCTAGCCCTATCTGGGTTGAAACTGGTATCTTCTGCATGGAGAGCCGATGCTCTCTACCACTGAGCTGTGGCCCTCCCCGAATTCCCTGGGAAGATGGATTGCTTGTTAAACCCCTCTGGTAATTGTATCTCTGTGAGGAGAATAGGCAGTGGCGTACTGAGCCGCTTGGCTGCCGGGAGCGGCAAGCCAAGCGGCACCCCCCAGGGGTGGGGCGTTGCTCCGTAGCGTATGCGTCCTGACATCACGACGCATGTGCTACGGAGCGGACTGTGCATATCCGCACATGCACAGTCCGCCCGGAATGGTGCGGACATGCGCAATCCGCCCGGACTCCCAAGCCGCCACCTGGCATCCCTTCCGTGTGGCGGCTGCTCGCGCAAAAGGGCTGCCAGGCGGCGGCTTGGGAGTAGCACCCGTGGGGGGGGGGGCAGCGGCACAGAGTGTCACCCTCCCCCCAGGCTGGAACCCGGGGTGAAGCGCCCCCAACGCCCCACCCTTCCTACGCCACTGAGAATAAGTGCCTCCTAACAACTCGCAGCACCATCTAAAAAAACACAGTTTCCAGGGGAAAGCCATGCCTGTCTACAGTGGCACAACACTGATTAAATGGAGAGCACAAATGGGTCTGCATCTGCTAGGGTTGCCATGCAGGAGTCAATTCAGATTTGCGATATGAAAATATAACTGATATTCTTAGTAACTTCATCACTGCTTATGCATTGCACTGATGTAGTTATGTAATACCTCTGCCATTTCCTCTTCCTCCCACTCTGACCATCCAAAGATGTGAGATCTGTTCTCCATGGGTATCAGGATTGGAGAACAAACACAGGGCATCTGTCTATTCTATATATTTCACTGTGCATCATGCAGTTCTGCCATTACCATTTACTATGCTTTTCATTGGCTAACCATATGTTTTTTTAAGTCCATTTTTAATTTCCACATCTGCCATAAAGTACACATTGAAGCTAAAATGCATTTATTGTCCTCTAATAAAAGCAATTCATTACTTCCTGAAAATAATGGGCATATTCCAGCCTAAATTAAGGGCATTTTGGCACCGTTGGTTTCTGCAAGAGAGTTATGTACGTCTCTTCCGACAAATTCAATGGGATGGGGACCTGTGGTGTTGTTTCCTTCTATAGCTAACAATACTTTCTTGCTGGGGGGGTGGGGGGTGGGTGAGAGTTGCAGGGAAAATATTAAAGGCAAAAGGCTTAAACCTCTTCCCTCAACACTGTAAACCTGATTCTGTTCCCCCTCAATGTAGTCCTGAAAATATAATCAAGAAATCAAGCAGTGGATTTCCATTTTCATGTTTAGTTTTACCCTTCAGAGTGATTGGGTAATGCTGCATAAAAGCCAACCATCATGGGATGATGTTCATTCTTTCCATGTGAAATATCTTCCAGAGGAAATAAAGAAGGATTGTTAATTTGTAATTTTGGTTTCCACAAAACATATTGGGTCCATGAACATTTTTCTTGGAAGGTTTTTCTTTGGAATAGTGCAGAAAACACAAACCCTATCTATATAAAATTCGGGAAATTTGAATGCTCTTCAAAAGACAAACGTGTTTCAGTGCTTCACTGAAAACATTCTGGGTTTTCTAACAAGTTAAAGTCTTTGGGATTAGGAAGCAGAAATCAGTAAAAAATGAGGAAATTGATTCAGTGTTTGCAGTTAAAATAGTAGCATTCTTCTGTGTTCTTTGTTGCTGTTTCCAAAACAATAACACATCTACAGCTCAGCTGCCTTTACCTTGGCCTTGGGTGAATTAATTTCCCCAGAATGTTATGCCATTATGTATAAGAGCCTGAAACAAGTATAAACACCAGAATGGTCTTTGCATAATCAATATGTAGCAGAATCACCTGGAATAAGCAAAGGGGTCATATCAGTTTATTGGCTTCAGGACTGATGGCTCCTTGTAAGGAAAGGAGATGTATTTCTGGTCTATAATTGTAATCAAACTACCACAGCACTTGTTTCTTTTGTGTTTATGTTGAAGTCTTCCCAATTTCATGCCATCTCCATAATAAAACTGCTGTCGATCTAAGCTGTGTGCATCGTTTCTGACTGTGTGGGGCTCCTTTCATACCACTTGCTTTAAGGCCCATTCTTGTGTTGCCACCCTCTAAACCTCTCATGGAAAAGGCACATGAAGAAGGGCTTCAGAGGATGATCTCAGAGCCCAGGTAGGTTCAGATGCAGAGAGGCGGTATACCTCAATACCTTGAGGTATTGCGGTCCTGGGCAGTTTAAGGCTTTATAGGTCAAAACCAGCAGTTTGAATTGAGCGTGGAAACTAATTGGTAGCCAGTGCAGTCAGACCAGGATCTGTGGAATATGTTCAAACCGTCTGGGTCCAGTAAGCAACCTGGCTGCTGAATTCTACACTAACAAGTTTCCAAACCAGCTTAAGAGGGAGCCCGACGTATATCACATTGCGGTAATCAACGCGTTGCAATATGAACACCTCCTGTTTCTCCCAATGACAAACTTTATAGATGCTGGCTCAGCTATGAGCCACCCTGCCCTAAATCAAAGACACATACTGGCCACTGCATGTTTTTAACCATTTGCTAACAGACCACACACCAAAGGCAACCATCAAAGACTTTTCACAAGGGATAGAATAGGGAGGTAATAAACATAGATAAAGGGACGTGGGTGGCGCTGTGGGTTAAACCACAGACCCTAGGGCTTGCCAATCAGAAGGTCGGCGGTTCGAATCCCTGTGGCAGTGTGAGCTCCCGTTGCTTGGTCCCTGCTCCTGCCAACCTAGCAGTATGAAAGCACGTCAAAGTGCAAGTAGATAAATAGCGGGAAGGTAAATGGCGTTTCCGTGCACTGCTCTGGTTCATCAGAAGCGGCTTAGTCATGCTGGCCACATGACCCAGAAGCTGTATGCCGGCTCTCGGCCAATAAAGCAAGATGAGCGCCGCAACCCCAGAGTTGTCTGCAACTGGACCTAATGGTCAGATGTCCCTTTACCTTTAAACATAGATAAACAGAGCCAGGAAGAGATAGACAGGAAGAGTTGACCATGACAGATCACTATCTCCTCGAAATTGTTCCAGAATAATTTTCCCATAGAAACCTGGAGTTTATAGTGCTGGAGTTTCCTAGAGGCATTGCTTTTAACTTCATATAAATTAACAAGTGACTTTTTCTTCTTTGAACATGATGGGAGTAGAGGCGGCTATCTGAAGCTCAGCGAGAGCTGCTGAGGCAGCTCCCTTGAGAATGATTCTCAACTAGGCACATTTTCTTTCTTTCTTTCTTTACAACACCCATTGTGAAGTCAGTGATACCACAAGTGAGGACCTATATATATGGAAACGCCATTTACCTTCCCGCTATTTATCTACTTGCACTTTGACGTGCTTTCATACTGCTAGGTTGGCAGGAGCAGGGACCAAGCAACGGGAGCTCACACTGCCACAGGGATTCGAACCGCCGACCTTCTGATTGGCAAGCCCTAGGGTCTGTGGTTTAACCCACAGCGCCACCCACGTCCCTTTATCTATGTTTATTACCTCCCTATTCTATCCCTTGTGAAAAGTCTTTGATGGTTGCCTTTGGTGTGTGGTCTGTTAAAGGTAAAGGGACCCCTGACCATCAGGTCCAGTCGTGTCCGACTCTGGGGTTGCGTGCTCATCTCGCTCTATAGGCCGAGGGAGCCGGCGTTTGTCCGAAGACAGCCTCCGGGTCATGTGGTCAGCATGACGAAGCTGCTTCTGGCGAACCAGAGCAGCGCACGGAAACGCCGTTTACCTTCCCGCTGGAGCGGTCCCTATTTATCTACTTGCACATTAATGTGCTTTCGAACTGCTAGGTGGGCAGGAGCTGGGACCGAACAACGGGAGCTCACCCCGTCGCAGGGATTCGAACCGCTGACCTTCTGATCAGCAAGCCTGTGGTTTAACCCACAGCGCCACCTGGTCCGTGTGGTCTGTTAGCAAATGGTTAAAAACATGCAGTGGCCAGTATGTGTCTTTGATTTAGGGCAGGGTGGCTCATAGCTGAGCCAGCATCTATAAAATACCTAGTTCAGAAGTTTGGCATAGACTGTTGGACACAGTGCTATGCATCAAATGCTACCTTGGGTTTGCTTTGCCACTTCTTCAGGGCATTTCACTGGCAGATTTAAGTGCTGCTTGGTAATGTTTATTTTACTTACTGTTCAGAATAAAACCTGTAATCTTCTCACCCACTTGTGTTTGTATTGCTTCTGAATCTAATTTTAAAAGAACCATCTTGCATTGGACAAGACACAGGGTTAGAAAATTCCACTTAGTTTTGCAAGTCGTCAGGACATTACGTTAGGTACATGAAGTGCTGAAAATAATGGAAAAGGCCTCATGCCAGACATACCAAAGAGATTAATTCAGGCCAATTACCTGTGATCTCCAGCTGCCAAACCCAGCTCTCCAGGGAGATAAAAAGGGGAAACGCGTGAGCTTCCCAGAGGATCCTTTCACCTTAACTGTCCAGGATTCTCGCCTCATCTCTCTCTGTCTCTCTCTGTTTCTCCTTCTTGCCCTGAGGAGGAACAATGGCTCAAAAATCAGTCAGAGTCTCTAAGAATTTTAGCACCTCTTCAGCTGTTATCCCAGGTAGCCGAACTAGCTTCAGCACGGTTTCGGTCTCCCGGGGAGGTGGTGCAGGCTTTGGACGTGCCAGTGGTGGCTTTGGCAGCAGAAGCCTCCATGGCTTTGGAGCAAGTAAAAGGATCTCCATGGGTGGCTACCGTACTACTGCCCGATCTGGATATGGTTATGGATTAGGTCATGGAGGAGTTGCGTACCGGATTGGTGGTGGTGGTGGCTATGGCTATGGAACGGGCGCTGGTGGCATCCATGAGGTTACCGTCAACCCAAACCTCCTGGCGCCTCTTAACTTGGAGATTGACCCCACCATCCAGAAGGTGAGGAAGGAAGAGAAGGAGCAGATCAAGACACTCAACAACAAATTTGCCTCCTTCATTGATAAGGTAAGGTTCTCTCTGGATGCCACCCTAAAAACTTTACGCTACTTTAAAACAAGTTCCTGCCTGCTACTGTTTAAACAAGCTCTACTGACAATATAGGGCAGCTGTTTTCTTTCCCTGCTTACTATATCCTACCAACATTTCATTGCTAGAAATAGGTACAGTGGTACCTTGGTTTTTGAACATCTCTGTTGACGAAAATTTCGGTTTTCGAAAGCCGTAAAACCGGAATTAAATGCTTCGGTTTTGGAACACATCTTCGAAGTCGAACATGCCATACGGCTTCCATATTGAGTTTTCCCTATTGAGGTTTCCATATTGATTTTTTGGTTTTCGAAAGTTTCAGAACTTGAACGTCTTCTGGAACGGATTACGTTCAGAAACCGAGGTACCACTGTATTTGTAGAGCATCCTTACTCTCACATCATGGATCACTTCCTGATGGTTAATCAGAGATGGGGGAGAACTGCAACTCCCATTATCCCTGGTTATGAACAATGGCAACTGGGTCTAATGGGAACTGTAGTCCAAAACACCAGGAGGACACCAGGCTAGGAAAGGAGCATCTCCTCCTTGCGATCAGAGACTAAACTTCAAGAGACCTGCTGGAGAGAGCAAAAAGGGTACGAGTGCATGTGTGTATACACTGGAGGCATTTTGAAAAGTCATCTCCCAAAGCGATGGGCACACACGAAAGTGGTTGTGCCTAGTTAATAGGCATGATAGGACTATATGTCTTACCTGTGTGGAAATTGCAGGGAAGCTCACAGGCTGCATTCATATTTAAGCTGTTTTGTGCAACTTAATAGCATGACTAAGCATCTTAAAAAAGAAGTAAATCCTCTTTCACTGTTTTCCAGTAAGGGTGCTTAAGACCAGTCAATAGCTGGAGCTAAATTAGAGGGTAGAACATTAGGTCATGTAGGGAAAATTCACTTGTTTATATTTTACTGACCTTAAAAATGTGTGACTAAAGAAACCAAGGTTTCTGCACCAAATTGCTTATGATCCTCAGTGTCTTAGAACCAGCAAAATAATTGGAGTATTTTCAAAGGTGAGAACCTTGCCCCTCTGGTGTTACAAGCCAGATATTCTCAGATAGACTCATTTAGTTTCAACATGAACCAAGGTTGTCAGCATAGTGGCACCAGTAATTTGGTACACTGTTACTTTTGAAATCAGACAGGCAGCTACAACCCTGATATTTCATCACCTGCTCTAAGCACATTTGTTTCATTATGTGTTTCCAGAGAATTGATAGGGATAGGGGGAGAAATGCAATTTAGTTTGCATTTAATGGCAAACTTACCTAATTTGCACTTTCTGAAACAGTCACATGAACTGAAACTCTGCTGTCCTTCACATTTTGCAATGCAGTTCTCCAATATGTGTACAAAAATATGCACTTAAATACATATTGATTTGCAAAATGTGTCTATTAAGCATACAAAAAAATGTTTATGTAAAGAGAAATTTTTGTTGAAATGCTGATGAATTTTCAAGAGGTACTTTTAAAAACAAATTCACAAAATGATTTAGAAATGTGTAGAACTGAACTTAAGCTTGGAATAAGGTAGAGACGATGAAATTAACAATAGTCCCTCATTCCTGTGTTGATCATTTGTTCTGTACTTAATGATTTTATAATTGGATAATGTTATAGCTGTGTGATGTTTCAATGATTTTTTTGTATATCACCTTGATATTTTTTGGCCACAGGTCATGGGAATTGTATTTCAGCAACATCCAAAATGCCAAAGGATCCTCACACCTGCTGTAGTTGGATCCAGTTTCATTCTTCTGCTGCAGTGCATTGGCACATGATGCAAGATCAAATTATCTAACACTGAATGTCTCGTTCTTCAGCTAAAACACATTGTGTCAATTGAAAATGTTTAAATAGCTTTGTGTACCTTGCATAGAGTTCAGCTTTTGTTGTCTTGTGAGAAAGACCTAGAGATGATGAAATTTGAACAAGGTGCTTCCAGCTCGTAGCTCAAACTCTAAACATAACCCACATATGCAATATGTGAGAGTAAAGGAGTATTTAGCATCGGATTGCTAGGAAGAAATGAGAACATGAATAAAGATGGAGGTTATAGTTGGAAGACCAGGTAGCCATGCAAAATATCAGACTCCACTTCTTGGTACCTACCAGCAGCTGAGGGCCAAAACTTGCTTTAAAAATAAAAATAAAAATCACAATTGATCCTGTATCAGAATCCATAGAAGATTCACCGTTCTTTTTTTTTTTTTTTAAGGCAACCAATAAACACAATTAGATGCCTGTGTCAAAAGATAACACTTCCCGGTTTCATTCCTATATCTTTCCATTTGTCCACCATCTGCAAAGCTCCTGGACCTTCTAAATCATTTGATACTAACTACTCTTTGAGCTGCTTTTAGTACTAGCTCAATAGGTACAACCTGCCAGCTTCCTGTAACATTTTCTATGTAAAGTATTTGCTGTGACTGTTTATTGCAATCTATTTAAAAACAGAAGCAAAAGATGTTAGAATATCGTCTCCTTTGGTGGTGGTATAGCTTAGCAACCCATATTCTGTTTTGTGTATACACAATGCCAACGTTCAACATATTTTTGTCTTGGTGGGATTCATTCAGGTCCGTTTCCTGGAGCAGCAGAACAAAGTGCTAGAGACCAAATGGAGCCTCTTGCAGGAACAAAAGATCAACCGGCGTAACCTTGAACTTTTATTTGAGTCATACATCAGTGGTCTAAGAAGAACTCTGGATAGTATTACGGAACTGAGACCACAATTAGACATGGATTTGAAGAACATGCAGAATACTGTGGAGGACTTCAAGATAAGGTGGGTACTGTCAAAATTTTATTATCATCATCATCGTTGCATAGTAGGGGGTTAGACTAGATGATCCTTGGGGTCCCTTCCACATGTACAATTCTATGATAACCACAATTAATTTATAAATCAACTTCTGCACAATTGTCTCAAGGTGGGGTGCAGTTAAAAACAGCAACCCCCCCCCAACCAGTTAAAAACATAACAGCAGGTACCATATTTTTCCATCTATAAGACGCCCCCATGTATAAGACACCTCTATTTTGGGAACTCCAATTTAAGAAAATGGGGGGAGATGGCCCCCATGTATAAGACCCCCCTCCAATATTGGACATTATTTTTTTAGGAAAGGAACCTAGTCTTATACAAGGAAAAATATGGTACATTTAAAAGAAGACAATACAAATTAGACACTATTTATCCAGTTAGAGAAGTCTGTTAGAATACGGTTATTTCTGGAAAGTGCAGGTGATGGGTGTCTTTCAACAGGAAAGCTGTTCCACAACAGGGGCAGCCATACAGAAATCCCTGCTTCAAGTTACTTCCACATACTGCAGCAATCTGATTGAAGGCAAAAGAGTGTAAAAGAGACAAATGAAAATGAGTCTGTCTGTCTTCTCCTACTAGCAATCTCCTTAGCTGACTGCAGATGCTCTAAATATGAAGCAGTCAGGTGAAAATCTTGCCTATTTTTGGTAACATGTCAAAAGTCAGCCTGGCTGGGCATCTGCTGAGCGCCCAAACTCCAGCAGCCCCCACCTCCTCCTCCTCCTCCTCCTCCTCAGCATTGCATCCTGCCAGCATTCACCCACCTTCCACTCTGGCCCAAACAGTGGTGCTGGTGCTGAAGGAGAAAGGCAATGGATTCCACTGTCTACTTGCTCATTGGCTCTTTGCTTGGAAAGCAAGCGGGTGGAAGGTAGCGACAGATGGCGAAGAGGTGGGTTCACGGAGAGAGGGAGAAGGGCGTGGAGGGTGTTCTTACCAGGGCCAACTTAAGACCTTTAGATTATGGTGTCCACCATGTGCAATTCAAAATCAAAAGAATACTAACTAGCTAGTAAAATAATCTTTTTAACAAACAAAAAGCATATGTTCATTGCAAACCATAAACCATAAAAGGAATTATAATCACTCTTAGCTTCAGCAAATATCAGTCTTCAAACAGGGATGTCCGTCCTTTTTTTCACATGGATTCCATCTTTCTACTTTAGTCTGGTGAAAGAGCCAAAGATTATTGTGGCAGGGGACAGGTGGCGATGGGAGACTTTAAAAGAATTCTATGAAATACGTGGGAAAGTCTCCCCCCCCCCCATCCAGTGGTAATGGGTTACTCAATTTCCCCCTTCCTCCGACAGGTATGAAGAGGAAACCAACAAGCGCACAGGTGCAGAAAATGATTTTGTGGAGCTCAAGAAGGTGAGTAATGGAGTGTAGGTGGGTTTCCATGAGGCAAGAGACAGAGATAACAGCAAGAACCTTTATTGAACTACGTAACTGGGAAACTGGGGCAAAGCAACTGCTTATATACATTTCTGAAAGCTTGGGCCACTCCCACTCCCAACGTGATTGGCTGTCTAAAGCTGCGAATCACGACTCAGAGTTCAAGGGCCAATGGCAGAGGCCCCAATCCTGAAACGTTCTGTGATTGGACATCCTGTTATCGAATCAGAACAAAGGAGCTCAGAATCCTTAGTCCAGACTCGAGCTCAGGCAAACACAGACCACTGAATACATAACAGTAACTTCAGCACATTCGGCACAGAGTGATGGGGCCACCCCTTTAAAGCAGTGTTTCCCAACCAGTGTGCCTCCAGATGTTTTGGGACTACAATTCCCATCATCCCTGACCACTGGTATTGCTAGCAAGGGATGATGGGAGTTGTAGTCCCAAAACATCTGGAGGCACACTGGTTGGGAAACACTGCTTTAAAGGAATACATGCTTTAACCTTTGTACTTTTAGGGGAAACTTGTGGTTTCGGTTTGGCTCTCACATCTGCTGTGATGTTCAGCCCTTTGATCTTTTCCCCTCTTTCCAGGATGTGGATGCTTCCTTTATGAACAAGGTTGAGCTGCAAGCCAAAGTGGATTCCTTGACTGATGAAATCAACTTCTTGAGAGCTTTCTATGAAGAAGTAAGAACACCTTCTAGTCTTTTCAGGGAGAAAGAGAGAAGAGTCTAGCAACATGAACCAAAAGCAGCTCTGGTTGACATTTCGCACCTTCAAGCGTTCACTCTCTAGGGCTCTACTCAGATGGCATCCTAACAGAGAGGAAACCAGCTCTTTGTGGCTCAATCCCACACAACTCAGCTGAAGTCTATATCAGGGATGGGAAACCTCTGGCCTTCCAGATATTGTTGGGCTACAACTCCCATCATCCCTCACCATCGGCCATGCTGGCTGTGGCTGATGTCATCTGGAGTCTAGCATTATCTGGAAAGCCACAGGATTCCCCAGCCCTGATCCTAGAGGGAAGCAGCTGTGCAGCGGGGTGAATGCAAACATACATGACTATACTAGCCTTTGAAGTAATTGCAAAATTTGTCCAACTAGCATGGACCTTCTTTTAATATACAGTGGAACCTTGGTTCTCAAACTTAATCTGTTCTGGGAGTCTGTTCGACTCCAGAAACTGTTCCACAACCAAGGAACTGCTTCCGATTGGCTGCAGGAGCTTCCTGCACTCAGGTGGAAGCCGTGGAATCTGTGAAAGCGGGGTTTGACGTTCACTTCCGAAAAATGTTCGCAAACCAAAATACTTACTTCCGGGTTTGCTGCATTCAGGAGCTGATTTCTTCGGAAAACAAGGTACCACTGTATTACTGGGAGGCCTTGAAACCAGACCACAAGGAATCAGTTCACACACTCCTTGCTAACATGTGGATCAGGTCTGGATTCTGATTTTTCTTCATTTTTAGAAAAAGTTCAAATTTTAAGAAGAACAAAAGTAATAATAATATACATCTCAAGATATTAATGTTGTGAATATTATCATAAAAGAACACTTATCAAATATGATTTAAAGAAAAGCAATAATCCATCAAGCAAAAGCCAGACAATTCCACCCACGTTATTTCTATGAATGCATTTTTTTTTAAGAATTCCAGTAATTAATAGAAGGAAACCATAGGCTTTCAAAATACCCAGTATTTTGCTGACTTTTATTTTTGTATAGTCAGCCACAGTGCTGGAGTACCAAATACGCTGTGTAGGCATTGGCGTAAGGGCCCCATGTCTTTTAGGGACCCTGCGAGAATGGATCAAAATAATCTTGATTTTATCTTGAAAGAAAATTGAAATCAAGCTTTCTTAGTTCAATGCTATCCCACTAGAGCATGCACACAACAGGGGTGGGCAGTAATTTCAACTGCCATGCAGTCTCTACAGGGCTTATTCGGGCACTGCTAAATCAGTTTCGCCATTTCAACAATTTTTCCAACAGCATCTTCGCTGTTCTGCTAGAGAAGATGCCCTAGAAGTATCCCTCTTGCTCACTATTGAAATTTTGGCGCCTGTTAACAGAATGCTGCTTAATTCAAACTGTTTCTTACTTAATATGTCACTCGGGTGCCATAATAAAATACAAACAGGACTTAAAAATGAATGGATAGACAAAATACAAAGAGTTAGGCCTGACATCTAACCAACCAAGCACCAAAAAAGTCACTTGAGGTTACTGCATCCTCAATATTAGCAAGAATTGGGTGTGTTTTTTTCAAGCAGGGTTGAAGACTGTTCTAGGTACTCACTTTTCGTCTAGTACAGTAGACACTCCAGACATTGCTAGACTACCTCTCCCATCATCTCTGACCTGTGGCCATGCTGGCTAGGATAATGGCAGTTGGAGTCCGGCAACATCTGAAGAGCCAAAGGTTCCCCATCTCTGAAATAAGCTTCATGTTGCAAAGTTTCCTTGCTCAGTGTGGACCAGTGCTTGAATGGGGTAGAGATGTGGGTGTCTTTCATCTCGATGAGTCCTCTTTCTTCAACTCCCTCCCTGTAGGAATTAGCCCAGCTGCAGGCCCACATTTCTGACACCTCTGTCGTTCTCCAAATGGACAACAACCGAAGCCTGGACCTGAACAGCATCATTGCCGAGGTCAAGGCTCAGTATGAAGACATTGCCAACAGAAGCAGGGCTGAGGCAGAATCGTGGTATCAAAGCAAGGTGAGCAGTTCTTAAGTGATGGGGAAATGGGGTTGAAAGGAGGAGCCAGGGCTCTAAAGCCATGTATCTAGAGTGGCCATGTATCTTACATTTACAGAGGACAGACCCTATTTGAAGAGCTGTTGGAGGATATTCCTGTACCTCAAGGCATCCTCTGTTTGAAAGGCTGTCTGATCTAACTCCATTTAAAGATAAAGAACCCTAAGAAAGGAACATATGGAGGATCTTGAAGTTGCCCATCACCAATGAGCATCTAGGCAGCAGACTGAGCAGGGATGAAGGTCACCTGCTCACAGCCTTCCCAATATGGGGAGATGTATTGTGAATCTATTTGACCTGTATAAATTATTTCTAAATTCACATCTATACAGTCATACCTCGGGTTGCGTTCGCTGCACGTTTTCAGGTTACGGACGTGGCGAACTCAGAAGTACTGGAATGGGTTGCTTCCAGGTTTTGGTGCTCAGGCATGCGCAAATGCACTAAATTGTGCTTTGCGCATGCATAGAAGTGCCGAATTGCATCACGTGCATGTGCAGACGTGGCTCTGCAGGTTACGGATGCTGCGGGTTGCAAATGCGCCTCTCGCACGGATCACGTGCGCAACCTGAGCGTCCACTGTACATGTGCACATTTTATGCAAATCTGTGTCCTCTTTTCTCTTTTGAGTTTTCTCTCTTTTTTTTAAGGGGAGGGGTGATGCATTTGCTCTTTTTTTTTTTTTGACAATCTAAAAGTGGCCCCCCTATGTTTGCCTCCATCAAAGTTTGTACTTCAGTAATCTAAATAAATTAGCCCCTTTTTTGCCTCTCAGTATGAAGAATTGCAGCTTTCCGCTGGAAGGCACGGAGATGATCTGCGCAATACAAAGACTGAGATCTCCGAGCTGAACCGCATGATCCAACGACTCCATTCTGAGATTGACAATGTGAAAAAACAGGTACTGCCATGCAGGGCTGCTGAAAATTTCAACTAAAGGAGCATTTCATGGTAAAGCTGGCAAGGGGCAGTGGGAGCTATGGGGGGCACTTAGAGGGAAGAAACATAAACTTTATTTTGTACTAGTCTTCAAATGCCCTGTTTTGCTGATGACAATACTATGGATCCAGATATTTTACTTAATTCTAATTAAATTATCCTAAGTTGCTCTGAGCTGAGAACTTTGCCTTTTCTTTCCCCCTAGTGTGCCAGTCTGCAGGCAGCCATTGCGGATGCAGAGCAGCGTGGAGAACTTGCCCTTAAAGATGCCAGGATAAAGTTGGCCGAACTGGAGGAGGCTCTAATGAAGGCCAAGGCAGACATGGCTCGTCAGCTCCGGGACTACCAGGAGCTCATGAATGTCAAACTGGCCCTGGATATTGAGATCGCCACCTATAGGAAGCTGCTGGAAGGGGAGGAGAGCAGGTTGGTGGACCTCAAGTGGGGTAAAGTGTGAAATGCACCGCTAGACTGCCGGAGGAAAAAGACCCTGTCTTGGTGTGGACAGACCCCATCCTCCTCTATGCTCTCTACCAGACTTCTTTCCAACCCAGGGACAGAGGAACGGTGGTCCTCCAGATGTCATTGGACTCCATTTCCCATCAGTCCCCACCAGATTGACCAGTGGTCAAGTATGATGGGAGTTTTAGCTCAACAACATCTAGAGGACCACTCCAAGAGCAGTCAAAACTGTTCATGGCTACAACACACCTATCTAATATTGGTCTCTGTTGACCAGTGGTCCCAGATACAATATTTACATTATGATGATGGGCTCTGAAAGCTAAAGCAAACTTTTTGAGCAGCCTTCTGGGAAGAGGAGAAGTTTAGCAGGAGGGCGCCTAGGCCTATCATTACCACTGTCACTGGGTCCCTTGTTCTGGCTGGAGTTTGCAGTTGCAATCTAAGAATGCTGCCATGGTCTTATAACCCACGTCATTGGAAAATGGAACTTCCTGGGCACTGCAGTGTGGAAAATGAAGATGGCAGCTGCAACTGTGGCATCTGGGCCCCCACCAGACAACTCTCTGCCAAGCACCCCCTTGACTCTGGACACAACTCTTGGGATACCACAGCTCCAAAGACCATCTTGCTCTATCACTTTGTTGTGGTGTTGATGGGGAAAGACAGGATTGCTCTTCCTCCTTCTAGTGATCATTTCCTGCACATGGAAAGCAAGTTGTAAATGAGAAAAAGTTTGCAGCTTCCCATGAGATTTCTCTATGCACAGAACACTAAAGCCTTGCCAATGCCTTAATGCTCTTGTGTAGAACAGTGACCTTACTGGCAGTTATTAGCTCTGCATAATTGCATTTGAACCACTGCTATTTTTTCCCAAGCTCCTGGGTCATAACAATTAAGTAATTTCCTTTGTTCTCTCTCTCATTTAACAGGCTTGCTGGAGAGGGAGTTGGCGCCGTAAATATCTGTAAGTAATAAGCAAATGAATCACAGAAACTCACAATCCTCTAATGAATTATCTCACACCACCGATCTAAAGAAACCACTGATCTAAAGAAATAAAGGATCAAATGTTTGGTCAGCAGCAGCAACAACAAAAAAGACTGCTCCCCACATCAAATGGGGGGGGGCGACTTTTGTGTGGTCACGTGCAGCCCCCCAGATTATTATTATTATTTATTATTACCTCATCCAATCGCCCAATCCCGCCTGAGGAGGCGTTTCCAGGGGATTGGCCAGGTAGGGGGAGGGACTGCCCTGCTCACACAATAGAAGGTGTACTGGGTGGGCAGGGCGGTCCCTGCAATATAAGATTTAACTGAGGGAGGTCAGGGTGAAGCTTACTTGTGAAGTGGCAGTTAGCTCCAGAACTTCTCCCACCCTTTCCTCCCTCAGTTAAATCTTATTTTGCAGGTTAACCTCTTCTCCGCAGGTATGCGGGCACTGCTATGTCATGGTCGCTGTTGAAGGGCCGGAAAGGAATTTTCCTGCATTGGCAGGTTTTGCCTTTCCTATAGCAAAACATCACAACTTTGGCGGTTTCAGGCCTTGGGCAGAATCCTTTAGTCTATCTTCCTAAATTGGGGGGGGGGGGGCGTGAGGCGGTGACCCTCACCCCTATGCTGCGGCGATACCAGGGTTCCCCTTTAAAGGGGTCTTGGGGGGGAGGCATTGACCATACACCAAGAGGTTGTCATTGTTCTCCCCCTCCAGCGGCGGCGAAACGGGGGGCGGGCTCTCTGCTTGAACATATGTTCTCCAGAGCCAGCCCCACACATTCTGGAAAACCCTGAACTTTCCCAGATCCCCGGCTGGGGACTGGGAAGGATAAACGCCCAATGCCTGAGCCAAGGTCTCCCTACATTTGAAACTTAATACAGTTGTGGCCAAATTTAATCCCATAGCACGTTGTCTTGAGTCATTATTCTGCTCAGGGGTCTCCTGGGGTTGGGGGGACTCCGCCTGTTCACGCAAAATACCCAAAGAAATGCATAGTTATTGTATCAGTACAGAAATATTAGATTGTGGAATTCTTTATGCCTCCTTTGATGTTCCTCAGATGTTTTAATCCATGAATCCTGAACTTCTCCTCTGGTCCCTTTGCAGCTGTGGTCCATTCATCTGGAGGCATGAGCTACGGCGGTGGAAGTGCCATGGGCCTTGGAGGAGGCGTTGGCCTTGGCTACGGAGGAGGCCTCAGCACTGGAGGAAGCAGTTTCACCTCTGCTGGTGGCAACGTGCTATCTGGGAGCATGGGTTCAGCCCGGGGGAGCAGTTCCAGTATGAAGATTGTGTCAAAAACCTCCACAACCAGAAAGAGCTACCAGAACTAAAGGTGTCCTCGGCTAAGTCAGGGGTGGAGATACCTGTGGTCCTCCAGGTGTCGCCAGACTCCAACTCCCATCCGGCATGGCCAGCAGTGAGGGTTGATGGGAGTTGAAGTCTGACAACAACTGGAGGGCCACCAGTTTCCCCATCCCTGAATGAAGTCAAATAAGGCAATACTGACTCGCAGGGGCAAACTAGACATACCGGTAAGATTGATGGTTCCCACTCAAATTCTGTTAAGTGTGGGTCTGGGGCAGGGTCATGTTTAAAGCACAGCATGAACAGGCTGGAAGGGAGAAATACAGAGTGGGATGTAGAGAGAAAAGAGAGAGATCTATACAAGTATATCAATGCAGAGCAGGAGAGATGAAGTATTGAGAACACCGCTTGCATTTTCATCATGGAATCTTCCTGATCCAGCAGTTCTTACCAGACATTACAGGAGATCTAAAGTGCTTATTAACAGCTTCTCAATGGCAAATTTTACATCCACAGTTCCAGAGTTTCTGCTAGCCCTATCTGGGTTGAAACTGGTATCTTCTGCATGGAGAGCCGATGCTCTCTACCACTGAGCTGTGGCCCTCCCCGAATTCCCTGGGAAGATGGATTGCTTGTTAAACCCCTCTGGTAATTGTATCTCTGTGAGGAGAATAGGCAGTGGCGTACTGAGCCGCTTGGCTGCCGGGAGCGGCAAGCCAAGCGGCACCCCCCAGGGGTGGGGCGTTGCTCCGTAGCGTATGCGTCCTGACATCACGACGCATGTGCTACGGAGCGGACTGTGCATGTCCGCACATGCACAGTCCGCCCGGAATGGTGCGGACATGCGCAATCCGCCCGGACTCCCAAGCCGCCACCCGGCATCCCTTCCGTGTGGCGGCTGCTCGCGCAAAAGGGCTGCCAGGCGGCGGCTTGGGAGTAGCACCCGTGGGGGGGGGGGCAGCGGCACAGAGTGTCACCCTCCCCCCAGGCTGGAACCCGGGGTGAAGCGCCCCCAACGCCCCACCCTTCCTACGCCACTGAGAATAAGTGCCTCCTAACAACTCGCAGCACCATCTAAAAAAACACAGTTTCCAGGGGAAAGCCATGCCTGTCTACAGTGGCACAACACTGATTAAATGGAGAGCACAAATGGGTCTGCATCTGCTAGGGTTGCCATGCAGGAGTCAATTCAGATTTGCGATATGAAAATATAACTGATATTCTTAGTAACTTCATCACTGCTTATGCATTGCACTGATGTAGTTATGTAATACCTCTGCCATTTCCTCTTCCTCCCACTCTGACCATCCAAAGATGTGAGATCTGTTCTCCATGGGTATCAGGATTGGAGAACAAACACAGGGCATCTGTCTATTCTATATATTTCACTGTGCATCATGCAGTTCTGCCATTACCATTTACTATGCTTTTCATTGGCTAACCATATGTTTTTTTAAGTCCATTTTTAATTTCCACATCTGCCATAAAGTACACATTGAAGCTAAAATGCATTTATTGTCCTCTAATAAAAGCAATTCATTACTTCCTGAAAATAATGGGCATATTCCAGCCTAAATTAAGGGCATTTTGGCACCGTTGGTTTCTGCAAGAGAGTTATGTACGTCTCTTCCGACAAATTCAATGGGATGGGGACCTGTGGTGTTGTTTCCTTCTATAGCTAACAATACTTTCTTGCTGGGGGGTGGGGGGTGGGTGAGAGTTGCAGGGAAAATATTAAAGGCAAAAGGCTTAAACCTCTTCCCTCAACACTGTAAACCTGATTCTGTTCCCCCTCAATGTAGTCCTGAAAATATAATCAAGAAATCAAGCAGTGGATTTCCATTTTCATGTTTAGTTTTACCCTTCAGAGTGATTGGGTAATGCTGCATAAAAGCCAACCATCATGGGATGATGTTCATTCTTTCCGTGTGAAATATCTTCCAGAGGAAATAAAGAAGGATTGTTAATTTGTAATTTTGGTTTCCACAAAACATATTGGGTCCATGAACATTTTTCTTGGAAGGTTTTTCTTTGGAATAGTGCAGAAAACACAAACCCTATCTATATAAAATTCGGGAAATTTGAATGCTCTTCAAAAGACAAACGTGTTTCAGTGCTTCACTGAAAACATTCTGGGTTTTCTAACAAGTTAAAGTCTTTGGGATTAGGAAGCAGAAATCAGTAAAAAATGAGGAAATTGTTTCAGTGTTTGCAGTTAAAATAGTAGCATTCTTCTGTGTTCTTTGTTGCTGTTTCCAAAACAATAACACATCTACAGCTCAGCTGCCTTTACCTTGGCCTTGGGTGAATTAATTTCCCCAGAATGTTATGCCATTATGTATAAGAGCCTGAAACAAGTATAAACACCAGAATGGTCTTTGCATAATCAATATGTAGCAGAATCACCTGGAATAAGCAAAGGGGTCATATCAGTTTATTGGCTTCAGGACTGATGGCTCCTTGTAAGGAAAGGAGATGTATTTCTGGTCTATAATTGTAATCAAACTACCACAGCACTTGTTTCTTTTGTGTTTATGTTGAAGTCTTCCCAATTTCATGCCATCTCCATAATAAAACTGCTGTCGATCTAAGCTGTGTGCATCGTTTCTGACTGTGTGGGGCTCCTTTCATACCACTTGCTTTAAGGCCCATTCTTGTGTTGCCACCCTCTAAACCTCTCATGGAAAAGGCACATGAAGAAGGGCTTCAGAGGATGATCTCAGAGCCCAGGTAGGTTCAGATGCAGAGAGGCGGTATACCTCAATACCTTGAGGTATTGCGGTCCTGGGCAGTTTAAGGCTTTATAGGTCAAAACCAGCAGTTTGAATTGAGCGTGGAAACTAATTGGTAGCCAGTGCAGTCAGACCAGGATCTGTGGAATATGTTCAAACCGTCTGGGTCCAGTAAGCAACCTGGCTGCTGAATTCTACACTAACAAGTTTCCAAACCAGCTTAAGAGGGAGCCCGACGTATATCACATTGCGGTAATCAACGCGTTGCAATATGAACACCTCCTGTTTCTCCCAATGACAAACTTTATAGATGCTGGCTCAGCTATGAGCCACCCTGCCCTAAATCAAAGACACATACTGGCCACTGCATGTTTTTAACCATTTGCTAACAGACCACACACCAAAGGCAACCATCAAAGACTTTTCACAAGGGATAGAATAGGGAGGTAATAAACATAGATAAAGGGACGTGGGTGGCGCTGTGGGTTAAACCACAGACCCTAGGGCTTGCCAATCAGAAGGTCGGCGGTTCGAATCCCTGTGGCAGTGTGAGCTCCCGTTGCTTGGTCCCTGCTCCTGCCAACCTAGCAGTATGAAAGCACGTCAAAGTGCAAGTAGATAAATAGCGGGAAGGTAAATGGCGTTTCCGTGCACTGCTCTGGTTCATCAGAAGCGGCTTAGTCATGCTGGCCACATGACCCAGAAGCTGTATGCCGGCTCTCGGCCAATAAAGCAAGATGAGCGCCGCAACCCCAGAGTTGTCTGCAACTGGACCTAATGGTCAGATGTCCCTTTACCTTTAAACATAGATAAACAGAGCCAGGAAGAGATAGACAGGAAGAGTTGACCATGACAGATCACTATCTCCTCGAAATTGTTCCAGAATAATTTTCCCATAGAAACCTGGAGTTTACAGTGCTGGAGTTTCCTAGAGGCATTGCTTTTAACTTCATATAAATTAACAAGTGACTTTTTCTTCTTTGAACATGATGGGAGTAGAGGCGGCTATCTGAAGCTCAGCGAGAGCTGCTGAGGCAGCTCCCTTGAGAATGATTCTCAACTAGGCACATTTTCTTTCTTTCTTTCTTTACAACACCCATTGTGAAGTCAGTGATACCACAAGTGAGGACCTATATATATGGAAACGCCATTTACCTTCCCGCTATTTATCTACTTGCACTTTGACGTGCTTTCATACTGCTAGGTTGGCAGGAGCAGGGACCAAGCAACGGGAGCTCACACTGCCACAGGGATTCGAACCGCCGACCTTCTGATTGGCAAGCCCTAGGGTCTGTGGTTTAACCCACAGCGCCACCCACGTCCCTTTATCTATGTTTATTACCTCCCTATTCTATCCCTTGTGAAAAGTCTTTGATGGTTGCCTTTGGTGTGTGGTCTGTTAAAGGTAAAGGGACCCCTGACCATCAGGTCCAGTCGTGTCCGACTCTGGGGTTGCGTGCTCATCTCGCTCTATAGGCCGAGGGAGCCGGCGTTTGTCCGAAGACAGCCTCCGGGTCATGTGGTCAGCATGACGAAGCTGCTTCTGGCGAACCAGAGCAGCGCACGGAAACGCCGTTTACCTTCCCGCTGGAGCGGTCCCTATTTATCTACTTGCACATTAATGTGCTTTCGAACTGCTAGGTGGGCAGGAGCTGGGACCGAACAACGGGAGCTCACCCCGTCGCAGGGATTCGAACCGCTGACCTTCTGATCAGCAAGCCTGTGGTTTAACCCACAGCGCCACCTGGTCCGTGTGGTCTGTTAGCAAATGGTTAAAAACATGCAGTGGCCAGTATGTGTCTTTGATTTAGGGCAGGGTGGCTCATAGCTGAGCCAGCATCTATAAAATACCTAGTTCAGAAGTTTGGCATAGACTGTTGGACACAGTGCTATGCATCAAATGCTACCTTGGGTTTGCTTTGCCACTTCTTCAGGGCATTTCACTGGCAGATTTAAGTGCTGCTTGGTAATGTTTATTTTACTTACTGTTCAGAATAAAACCTGTAATCTTCTCACCCACTTGTGTTTGTATTGCTTCTGAATCTAATTTTAAAAGAACCATCTTGCATTGGACAAGACACAGGGTTAGAAAATTCCACTTAGTTTTGCAAGTCGTCAGGACATTACGTTAGGTACATGAAGTGCTGAAAATAATGGAAAAGGCCTCATGCCAGACATACCAAAGAGATTAATTCAGGCCAATTACCTGTGATCTCCAGCTGCCAAACCCAGCTCTCCAGGGAGATAAAAAGGGGAAACGCGTGAGCTTCCCAGAGGATCCTTTCACCTTAACTGTCCAGGATTCTCGCCTCATCTCTCTCTGTCTCTCTCTGTTTCTCCTTCTTGCCCTGAGGAGGAACAATGGCTCAAAAATCAGTCAGAGTCTCTAAGAATTTTAGCACCTCTTCAGCTGTTATCCCAGGTAGCCGAACTAGCTTCAGCACGGTTTCGGTCTCCCGGGGAGGTGGTGCAGGCTTTGGACGTGCCAGTGGTGGCTTTGGCAGCAGAAGCCTCCATGGCTTTGGAGCAAGTAAAAGGATCTCCATGGGTGGCTACCGTACTACTGCCCGATCTGGATATGGTTATGGATTAGGTCATGGAGGAGTTGCGTACCGGATTGGTGGTGGTGGTGGCTATGGCTATGGAACGGGCGCTGGTGGCATCCATGAGGTTACCGTCAACCCAAACCTCCTGGCGCCTCTTAACTTGGAGATTGACCCCACCATCCAGAAGGTGAGGAAGGAAGAGAAGGAGCAGATCAAGACACTCAACAACAAATTTGCCTCCTTCATTGATAAGGTAAGGTTCTCTCTGGATGCCACCCTAAAAACTTTACGCTACTTTAAAACAAGTTCCTGCCTGCTACTGTTTAAACAAGCTCTACTGACAATATAGGGCAGCTGTTTTCTTTCCCTGCTTACTATATCCTACCAACATTTCATTGCTAGAAATAGGTACAGTGGTACCTTGGTTTTTGAACATCTCTGTTGACGAAAATTTCGGTTTTCGAAAGCCGTAAAACCGGAATTAAATGCTTCGGTTTTGGAACACATCTTCGAAGTCGAACATGCCATACGGCTTCCATATTGAGTTTTCCCTATTGAGGTTTCCATATTGATTTTTTGGTTTTCGAAAGTTTCAGAACTTGAACGTCTTCTGGAACGGATTACGTTCAGAAACCGAGGTACCACTGTATTTGTAGAGCATCCTTACTCTCACATCATGGATCACTTCCTGATGGTTAATCAGAGATGGGGGAGAACTGCAACTCCCATTATCCCTGGTTATGAACAATGGCAACTGGGTCTAATGGGAACTGTAGTCCAAAACACCAGGAGGACACCAGGCTAGGAAAGGAGCATCTCCTCCTTGCGATCAGAGACTAAACTTCAAGAGACCTGCTGGAGAGAGCAAAAAGGGTACGAGTGCATGTGTGTATACACTGGAGGCATTTTGAAAAGTCATCTCCCAAAGCGATGGGCACACACGAAAGTGGTTGTGCCTAGTTAATAGGCATGATAGGACTATATGTCTTACCTGTGTGGAAATTGCAGGGAAGCTCACAGGCTGCATTCATATTTAAGCTGTTTTGTGCAACTTAATAGCATGACTAAGCATCTTAAAAAAGAAGTAAATCCTCTTTCACTGTTTTCCAGTAAGGGTGCTTAAGACCAGTCAATAGCTGGAGCTAAATTAGAGGGTAGAACATTAGGTCATGTAGGGAAAATTCACTTGTTTATATTTTACTGACCTTAAAAATGTGTGACTAAAGAAACCAAGGTTTCTGCACCAAATTGCTTATGATCCTCAGTGTCTTAGAACCAGCAAAATAATTGGAGTATTTTCAAAGGTGAGAACCTTGCCCCTCTGGTGTTACAAGCCAGATATTCTCAGATAGACTCATTTAGTTTCAACATGAACCAAGGTTGTCAGCATAGTGGCACCAGTAATTTGGTACACTGTTACTTTTGAAATCAGACAGGCAGCTACAACCCTGATATTTCATCACCTGCTCTAAGCACATTTGTTTCATTATGTGTTTCCAGAGAATTGATAGGGATAGGGGGAGAAATGCAATTTAGTTTGCATTTAATGGCAAACTTACCTAATTTGCACTTTCTGAAACAGTTACATGAACTGAAACTCTGCTGTCCTTCACATTTTGCAATGCAGTTCTCCAATATGTGTACAAAAATATGCACTTAAATACATATTGATTTGCAAAATGTGTCTATTAAGCATACAAAAAAATGTTTATGTAAAGAGAAATTTTTGTTGAAATGCTGATGAATTTTCAAGAGGTACTTTTAAAAACAAATTCACAAAATGATTTAGAAATGTGTAGAACTGAACTTAAGCTTGGAATAAGGTAGAGACGATGAAATTAACAATAGTCCCTCATTCCTGTGTTGATCATTTGTTCTGTACTTAATGATTTTATAATTGGATAATGTTATAGCTGTGTGATGTTTCAATGATTTTTTTGTATATCACCTTGATATTTTTTGGCCACAGGTCATGGGAATTGTATTTCAGCAACATCCAAAATGCCAAAGGATCCTCACACCTGCTGTAGTTGGATCCAGTTTCATTCTCCTGCTGCAGTGCATTGGCACATGATGCAAGATCAAATTATCTAACACTGAATGTCTCGTTCTTCAGCTAAAACACATTGTGTCAATTGAAAATGTTTAAATAGCTTTGTGTACCTTGCATAGAGTTCAGCTTTTGTTGTCTTGTGAGAAAGACCTAGAGATGATGAAATTTGAACAAGGTGCTTCCAGCTCGTAGCTCAAACTCTAAACATAACCCACATATGCAATATGTGAGAGTAAAGGAGTATTTAGCATCGGATTGCTAGGAAGAAATGAGAACATGAATAAAGATGGAGGTTATAGTTGGAAGACCAGGTAGCCATGCAAAATATCAGACTCCACTTCTTGGTACCTACCAGCAGCTGAGGGCCAAAACTTGCTTTAAAAATAAAAATAAAAATCACAATTGATCCTGTATCAGAATCCATAGAAGATTCACCGTTCTTTTTTTTTTTTTTTAAGGCAACCAATAAACACAATTAGATGCCTGTGTCAAAAGATAACACTTCCCGGTTTCATTCCTATATCTTTCCATTTGTCCACCATCTGCAAAGCTCCTGGACCTTCTAAATCATTTGATACTAACTACTCTTTGAGCTGCTTTTAGTACTAGCTCAATAGGTACAACCTGCCAGCTTCCTGTAACATTTTCTATGTAAAGTATTTGCTGTGACTGTTTATTGCAATCTATTTAAAAACAGAAGCAAAAGATGTTAGAATATCGTCTCCTTTGGTGGTGGTATAGCTTAGCAACCCATATTCTGTTTTGTGTATACACAATGCCAACGTTCAACATATTTTTGTCTTGGTGGGATTCATTCAGGTCCGTTTCCTGGAGCAGCAGAACAAAGTGCTAGAGACCAAATGGAGCCTCTTGCAGGAACAAAAGATCAACCGGCGTAACCTTGAACTTTTATTTGAGTCATACATCAGTGGTCTAAGAAGAACTCTGGATAGTATTACGGAACTGAGACCACAATTAGACATGGATTTGAAGAACATGCAGAATACTGTGGAGGACTTCAAGATAAGGTGGGTACTGTCAAAATTTTATTATCATCATCATCGTTGCATAGTAGGGGGTTAGACTAGATGATCCTTGGGGTCCCTTCCACATGTACAATTCTATGATAACCACAATTAATTTATAAATCAACTTCTGCACAATTGTCTCAAGGTGGGGTGCAGTTAAAAACAGCAACCCCCCCCCAACCAGTTAAAAACATAACAGCAGGTACCATATTTTTCCATCTATAAGACGCCCCCATGTATAAGACACCTCTATTTTGGGAACTCCAATTTAAGAAAATGGGGGGAGATGGCCCCCATGTATAAGACCCCCCTCCAATATTGGACATTATTTTTTTAGGAAAGGAACCTAGTCTTATACAAGGAAAAATATGGTACATTTAAAAGAAGACAATACAAATTAGACACTATTTATCCAGTTAGAGAAGTCTGTTAGAATACGGTTATTTCTGGAAAGTGCAGGTGATGGGTGTCTTTCAACAGGAAAGCTGTTCCACAACAGGGGCAGCCATACAGAAATCCCTGCTTCAAGTTACTTCCACATACTGCAGCAATCTGATTGAAGGCAAAAGAGTGTAAAAGAGACAAATGAAAATGAGTCTGTCTGTCTTCTCCTACTAGCAATCTCCTTAGCTGACTGCAGATGCTCTAAATATGAAGCAGTCAGGTGAAAATCTTGCCTATTTTTGGTAACATGTCAAAAGTCAGCCTGGCTGGGCATCTGCTGAGCGCCCAAACTCCAGCAGCCCCCACCTCCTCCTCCTCCTCCTCCTCCTCAGCATTGCATCCTGCCAGCATTCACCCACCTTCCACTCTGGCCCAAACAGTGGTGCTGGTGCTGAAGGAGAAAGGCAATGGATTCCACTGTCTACTTGCTCATTGGCTCTTTGCTTGGAAAGCAAGCGGGTGGAAGGTAGCGACAGATGGCGAAGAGGTGGGTTCACGGAGAGAGGGAGAAGGGCGTGGAGGGTGTTCTTACCAGGGCCAACTTAAGACCTTTAGATTATGGTGTCCACCATGTGCAATTCAAAATCAAAAGAATACTAACTAGCTAGTAAAATAATCTTTTTAACAAACAAAAAGCATATGTTCATTGCAAACCATAAACCATAAAAGGAATTATAATCACTCTTAGCTTCAGCAAATATCAGTCTTCAAACAGGGATGTCCGTCCTTTTTTTCACATGGATTCCATCTTTCTACTTTAGTCTGGTGAAAGAGCCAAAGATTATTGTGGCAGGGGACAGGTGGCGATGGGAGACTTTAAAAGAATTCTATGAAATACGTGGGAAAGTCTCCCCCCCCCCATCCAGTGGTAATGGGTTACTCAATTTCCCCCTTCCTCCGACAGGTATGAAGAGGAAACCAACAAGCGCACAGGTGCAGAAAATGATTTTGTGGAGCTCAAGAAGGTGAGTAATGGAGTGTAGGTGGGTTTCCATGAGGCAAGAGACAGAGATAACAGCAAGAACCTTTATTGAACTACGTAACTGGGAAACTGGGGCAAAGCAACTGCTTATATACATTTCTGAAAGCTTGGGCCACTCCCACTCCCAACGTGATTGGCTGTCTAAAGCTGCGAATCACGACTCAGAGTTCAAGGGCCAATGGCAGAGGCCCCAATCCTGAAACGTTCTGTGATTGGACATCCTGTTATCGAATCAGAACAAAGGAGCTCAGAATCCTTAGTCCAGACTCGAGCTCAGGCAAACACAGACCACTGAATACATAACAGTAACTTCAGCACATTCGGCACAGAGTGATGGGGCCACCCCTTTAAAGCAGTGTTTCCCAACCAGTGTGCCTCCAGATGTTTTGGGACTACAATTCCCATCATCCCTGACCACTGGTATTGCTAGCAAGGGATGATGGGAGTTGTAGTCCCAAAACATCTGGAGGCACACTGGTTGGGAAACACTGCTTTAAAGGAATACATGCTTTAACCTTTGTACTTTTAGGGGAAACTTGTGGTTTCGGTTTGGCTCTCACATCTGCTGTGATGTTCAGCCCTTTGATCTTTTCCCCTCTTTCCAGGATGTGGATGCTTCCTTTATGAACAAGGTTGAGCTGCAAGCCAAAGTGGATTCCTTGACTGATGAAATCAACTTCTTGAGAGCTTTCTATGAAGAAGTAAGAACACCTTCTAGTCTTTTCAGGGAGAAAGAGAGAAGAGTCTAGCAACATGAACCAAAAGCAGCTCTGGTTGACATTTCGCACCTTCAAGCGTTCACTCTCTAGGGCTCTACTCAGATGGCATCCTAACAGAGAGGAAACCAGCTCTTTGTGGCTCAATCCCACACAACTCAGCTGAAGTCTATATCAGGGATGGGAAACCTCTGGCCTTCCAGATATTGTTGGGCTACAACTCCCATCATCCCTCACCATCGGCCATGCTGGCTGTGGCTGATGTCATCTGGAGTCTAGCATTATCTGGAAAGCCACAGGATTCCCCAGCCCTGATCCTAGAGGGAAGCAGCTGTGCAGCGGGGTGAATGCAAACATACATGACTATACTAGCCTTTGAAGTAATTGCAAAATTTGTCCAACTAGCATGGACCTTCTTTTAATATACAGTGGAACCTTGGTTCTCAAACTTAATCTGTTCTGGGAGTCTGTTCGACTCCAGAAACTGTTCCACAACCAAGGAACTGCTTCCGATTGGCTGCAGGAGCTTCCTGCACTCAGGTGGAAGCCGTGGAATCTGTGAAAGCGGGGTTTGACGTTCACTTCCGAAAAATGTTCGCAAACCAAAATACTTACTTCCGGGTTTGCTGCATTCAGGAGCTGATTTCTTCGGAAAACAAGGTACCACTGTATTACTGGGAGGCCTTGAAACCAGACCACAAGGAATCAGTTCACACACTCCTTGCTAACATGTGGATCAGGTCTGGATTCTGATTTTTCTTCATTTTTAGAAAAAGTTCAAATTTTAAGAAGAACAAAAGTAATAATAATATACATCTCAAGATATTAATGTTGTGAATATTATCATAAAAGAACACTTATCAAATATGATTTAAAGAAAAGCAATAATCCATCAAGCAAAAGCCAGACAATTCCACCCACGTTATTTCTATGAATGCATTTTTTTTTAAGAATTCCAGTAATTAATAGAAGGAAACCATAGGCTTTCAAAATACCCAGTATTTTGCTGACTTTTATTTTTGTATAGTCAGCCACAGTGCTGGAGTACCAAATACGCTGTGTAGGCATTGGCGTAAGGGCCCCATGTCTTTTAGGGACCCTGCGAGAATGGATCAAAATAATCTTGATTTTATCTTGAAAGAAAATTGAAATCAAGCTTTCTTAGTTCAATGCTATCCCACTAGAGCATGCACACAACAGGGGTGGGCAGTAATTTCAACTGCCATGCAGTCTCTACAGGGCTTATTCGGGCACTGCTAAATCAGTTTCGCCATTTCAACAATTTTTCCAACAGCATCTTCGCTGTTCTGCTAGAGAAGATGCCCTAGAAGTATCCCTCTTGCTCACTATTGAAATTTTGGCGCCTGTTAACAGAATGCTGCTTAATTCAAACTGTTTCTTACTTAATATGTCACTCGGGTGCCATAATAAAATACAAACAGGACTTAAAAATGAATGGATAGACAAAATACAAAGAGTTAGGCCTGACATCTAACCAACCAAGCACCAAAAAAGTCACTTGAGGTTACTGCATCCTCAATATTAGCAAGAATTGGGTGTGTTTTTTTCAAGCAGGGTTGAAGACTGTTCTAGGTACTCACTTTTCGTCTAGTACAGTAGACACTCCAGACATTGCTAGACTACCTCTCCCATCATCTCTGACCTGTGGCCATGCTGGCTAGGATAATGGCAGTTGGAGTCCGGCAACATCTGAAGAGCCAAAGGTTCCCCATCTCTGAAATAAGCTTCATGTTGCAAAGTTTCCTTGCTCAGTGTGGACCAGTGCTTGAATGGGGTAGAGATGTGGGTGTCTTTCATCTCGATGAGTCCTCTTTCTTCAACTCCCTCCCTGTAGGAATTAGCCCAGCTGCAGGCCCACATTTCTGACACCTCTGTCGTTCTCCAAATGGACAACAACCGAAGCCTGGACCTGAACAGCATCATTGCCGAGGTCAAGGCTCAGTATGAAGACATTGCCAACAGAAGCAGGGCTGAGGCAGAATCGTGGTATCAAAGCAAGGTGAGCAGTTCTTAAGTGATGGGGAAATGGGGTTGAAAGGAGGAGCCAGGGCTCTAAAGCCATGTATCTAGAGTGGCCATGTATCTTACATTTACAGAGGACAGACCCTATTTGAAGAGCTGTTGGAGGATATTCCTGTACCTCAAGGCATCCTCTGTTTGAAAGGCTGTCTGATCTAACTCCATTTAAAGATAAAGAACCCTAAGAAAGGAACATATGGAGGATCTTGAAGTTGCCCATCACCAATGAGCATCTAGGCAGCAGACTGAGCAGGGATGAAGGTCACCTGCTCACAGCCTTCCCAATATGGGGAGATGTATTGTGAATCTATTTGACCTGTATAAATTATTTCTAAATTCACATCTATACAGTCATACCTCGGGTTGCGTTCGCTGCACGTTTTCAGGTTACGGACGTGGCGAACTCAGAAGTACTGGAATGGGTTGCTTCCAGGTTTTGGTGCTCAGGCATGCGCAAATGCACTAAATTGTGCTTTGCGCATGCATAGAAGTGCCGAATTGCATCACGTGCATGTGCAGACGTGGCTCTGCAGGTTACGGATGCTGCGGGTTGCAAATGCGCCTCTCGCACGGATCACGTGCGCAACCTGAGCGTCCACTGTACATGTGCACATTTTATGCAAATCTGTGTCCTCTTTTCTCTTTTGAGTTTTCTCTCTTTTTTTAAGGGGAGGGGTGATGCATTTGCTCTTTTTTTTTTTGACAATCTAAAAGTGGCCCCCCTATGTTTGCCTCCATCAAAGTTTGTACTTCAGTAATCTAAATAAATTAGCCCCTTTTTTGCCTTTCAGTATGAAGAATTGCAGCTTTCCGCTGGAAGGCACGGAGATGATCTGCGCAATACAAAGACTGAGATCTCCGAGCTGAACCGCAAGATCCAACGACTCCATTCTGAGATCGACAATGTGAAAAAACAGGTACTGCCATGCAGGGCTGCTGAAAATTTCAACTAAAGGAGCATTTCATGGTAAAGCTGGCAAGGGGCAGTGGGAGCTATGGGGGGCACTTAGAGGGAAGAAAAATAAACTTTATTTTGTACTAGTCTTCAAATGCCCTGTTTTGCTGATGACAATACTATGGATCCAGATATTTTACTTAATTCTAATTAAATTATCCTAAGTTGCTCCGAGCTGAGAACTTTGCCTTTTCTACCCCCTCCTAGATTGCAAGACTGCAGGCAGCCATTGCGGATGCAGAGCAGCATGGAGAACTTGCCCTTAAAGATGCCAGGATAAAGTTGGCTGAACTGGAGGAGGCTCTAATGAAGGCCAAGGCAGACATGGCTCGTCAGCTCCGGGACTACCAGGAGCTCATGAACGTCAAACTGATCCTGGATATTGAGATCGCCACCTATAGGAAGCTGCTGGAAGAGGAGGAGAGAAGGTTGGTGGAATTCAAGTGGGTTGGGGGTGAAGTGTGAAATGCAGCACTAGACTGCCGGAGGAAAAAGACCCTGTCTTGGTGTGGAGAGACCCCATCCATCCTCCTCTTTCATCTCCACAAGGGTTCTTGCCAACCAAGGTATTGCCCAAGGGATGGAGGAACTGTGGCCCTCCAAATGTCATTGGACTCAAATTCCCATCAGTCCCCACCAGATTGACTAGTGATCAAGGATGATGGGAGTTTTAGTTCAACAACATCTAGAGGACCACTCCACAGCAGTCAAAACTGTTCATGGCTACAACACACCTATGTAATATAGGCCTCTGTTGACCAGTGCTCCCAGATACAATATTTACATTATGGTGACGGGCTCTGAAAGCTAAAGCAAACTTTTTGAGCAGCCTTCTGGGAAGAGGAGAAGTATAGCAGGAGTTCTCCCAGGCTCCTATCATTACCACCTGGAATCCTGTCACTGTCACTGGGTCCCTTGCTGATGCTGAGGCCTCCGTTCTGGCTGGAGTTTGCAGTTACAATCTAAGAATGCTGCCATGAGTTTGTGGTAGCCGCCATGGTCTTATAACCCACGTCATTGGAAAATGGAACTTCCTGGGCACTGCAGTGTGGAAAATGAAGATGGCAGCGGCAACTGTGGCATCTGGGCCCCCAACAGACAACTCTCTGCCAAACAGCCCCTTGACTCTGGACACAACTCTTGGGATACCACAGCTCCAAAGATCATTTTGCTCTATCACTTTGTTGTGGTGCTGCTATTTTTTTCCAAGCTTTTGGGTCATAACAATTAAAGTAACTTCCTTTTCTCTCTCTCTCTCATTTAACAGGCTTGCTGGAGAGGGAGTTGGCGCCGTAAATATTTGTAAGTAATAAGCAAGTGGATCACAGAAACTCACAATCCTCTAATGAATTATCTCACACCACTGATCTAAAGAAATAAAGGATCAAATGTTTTGTCAGCAACAAGAACAACAAAATACCCAAAGAAATGCATAGTTATTGTATGAATACAGAAATATTAGGTTGTGGAATTCTTTATGCCTCCTTTGATGTTCCTCAGATGTTTTAATCCATGAATCCTGAACTTCTCCTCTGGTCCCTTTGCAGCTGTGGTCCATTCATCTGGAGGCATGAGCTACGGCGGCGGAAGTGCCATGGGCCTTGGAGGAGGCGTTGGCCTTGGCTACGAAGGAGGCCTCAGCACTGGAGGAAGCAGTTTCACCTCTGCTGGTGGCAAGGGGCTATCTGGGAGCATGGGTTCAGCCCAGGGGGGCAGTTCCAGTATGAAGATTGTGTCAAAAACCTCCACAACCAGAAAGAGCTACCAGAACTAAAGGCGTCCTCGGCTAAGTCAGGGGTGGAGATACCTGTGGTCCTCCAGGTGTCGCCAGACTCCAACTCCCATCCGGCATGGCCAGCAGTGAGGGTTGATGGGAGTTGAAGTCTGACAACAACTGGGGGGCCACCAGTTTCCCCATCCCTGAATGAAGTCAAATAAGGCAATACTGACTTGCAGGGGCAAACTAGGTATGACAGTGATTGGGTAATGCTGCGTAAAAGCCAACCATCATGGGATGATGTTCATTCTTTCCATGTGAAATATCTTCCAGAGGAAATAAAAAAGGGTTGTCATTTGTAATTTTGGTTTCCATAAAACATACTGGGTCCAGGGGCGGAGCAAGGGTGGAGCGTTGGGGGCGGGCCACCCCGGGTTCCACCCTCTAGGGGGCGACACTCTGGGCGCCCCCCTGCGAGGCCAAAGCCGCGCCCCCGCCGCCCGGCACCCCGTCCGTGCGGCAACTCATAAGGCTACCGCACGCGAAAAGCAGCACGGATGGGGCAGCCTTTTGCTCATGGGAGCCTTACGAATTGCCACTCGCTCGGCGGTTCATATGGTTGCCGTGGGGAGCAGCAGCACCAGCACAGACAGACAGGACGAACAGCGCATGTGCGGCCATCCCGCACATGCGCCGTTCATCCTGACACGTGCATCGTTGACGTCCTGACGCATGTGTCGTGCGTCATGACTGCAGCTAGGTATGCCACTGATTGAGTCCATGAACATTTTTCTTGGAAGGTTTTTCTTTGGAATAGTGCAGAAAACACAAACCCTATCTATATAAAATTCGGGAAATTTGAATGCTCTTCAAAAGACAAACGTGTTTCAGTGCTTCACTGAAAACATTCTGGGTTTTCTAACAAGTTAAAGTCTTTGGGATTAGGAAGCAGAAATCAGTAAAAAATGAGGAAATTGTTTCAGTGTTTGCAGTTAAAATAGTAGCATTCTTCTGTGTTCTTTGTTGCTGTTTCCAAAACAATAACACATCTACAGCTCAGCTGCCTTTACCTTGGCCTTGGGTGAATTAATTTCCCCAGAATGTTATGCCATTATGTATAAGAGCCTGAAACAAGTATAAACACCAGAATGGTCTTTGCATAATCAATATGTAGCAGAATCACCTGGAATAAGCAAAGGGGTCATATCAGTTTATTGGCTTCAGGACTGATGGCTCCTTGTAAGGAAAGGAGATGTATTTCTGGTCTATAATTGTAATCAAACTACCACAGCACTTGTTTCTTTTGTGTTTATGTTGAAGTCTTCCCAATTTCATGCCATCTCCATAATAAAACTGCTGTCGATCTAAGCTGTGTGCATCGTTTCTGACTGTGTGGGGCTCCTTTCATACAACTGATGTAGTTATGTAATACCTCTGCCATTTACTCTTCCTCCCACTCTGACCATCCAAAGATGTGAGATCTGTTCTCCATAGGTAGGGGCTCCTTTTGTGGGGCTCCTTTCATACCACTTGCTTTAAGGCGGAATTTCCTTTGCGCAAGAGACCTTAATTGGAGCTCCCCAAAGTTCTGCTCTACAACCTCTTTGGAAAAGAAACACGAAGGCTAAACTCTGAACTGTTATGAACATAAGATAGTATTCAACCAACTTGGTCATGCTCATTAATTTCACTGGGTCTACTCTGAGTAAAACTTGGTTGAATACCACCCAAAGGAAGCTGCCTCATACTAAGACCATTGGTCCATCTAACTCACTGGTTTTCAGTGATGGGGTAGATCCCACTAGTGGGGCACAGCCTGATCCAAGATGAATTGCAACAGGAGCACCAATACCATGCAAATATATGGTCAGTGATGGGCCTTGTGGTTTCAAATTTCAACAGCACCATGTTCAACGACATTTTTTTCTGCCCCTCCGCCTCTCACACTCCATTCTAAATCATAGTTGCAGTTCCGTGCCCAGTGAGACCAAACCAGCTGGGCTCCCCTAAATCTGCCTCTGGTAAAAGACAAAGATATGGGTCCCAAAATGCATGTTGGTCATGAGTCTGAAAAGGCTGAAGATACCTGACCTAGCTCTTTGGCTGGCAGCAGCTGTGCAGAGCTTCAGGCAGGAGTCTTTCCCAGCCCTACTGGAAGATGCTGAGAATTGAACCTGAAATCTTCTGCATGTAGAGCAGATCCTCTACTGTAGAGCTATGGGCCCCGGGCTAACTGGAGTAGTAAGTTTTGTTTATTCAAAAATGTCTTTTAGAATGCGTAGAATGTCCTTCCTTTGCCAGCACTGAAGAGGGATTTTCCCAAGGTCCATAGCAGCGGGGGGGAAATAATTTGCCCTCCGTGCCTGTTCTGATCACACTAATTATAATCACACATGCACACACCTGCACCTGATGCAATTTTCAAAACCTGCACATGGAATGCAAAAGTGCATTTAATGCTCCCTGCCATGCCTCCAGTTGAAAGTGCTTTGATATGCTCTAAGAAAACTGGCTGCAAATAAATCCTTTAAAACAATGCAGCTCAAATTCTGATTCTACTGCCAGCTACAGAAGGAATAAATTCAGTGGTGGATCTTGGGCTCTCAAATTTCAGCAATGCCTTGTACAATGCTAAAATTCGGTGTACCCCCACCTCTCACAATCCACTCTAAAGAATAGTTGGAGTGCCCCTGAGGTTCTGCGCCCAGTGCAACCAAACTGGTAGCACTCCCCTAAATCTACCTCTGATAAAGGGGGAAGGTTCAGTTGCAAGATCCGCACCATGTCATTACACACGCCACTCAGACAGTAATGATGAGCGAAATGTCAATTTCAATTTCTCTCCGTTTCTCATTTTTCCAATCTTAAATTATCATAGAATCATGGAGTTGGAAGAGACCACAAGGGCCATCCAGTCCAACCCCCTGCCAAGCAGGAAACACCATCAGAGCATTCCTGACAGGTGGCTGTCAAGCCTCTGCTTAAAGACCTCCAAAGAAGGAGACTCCACCACACTCCTTGGCAGCAAATTCCACTGTCGAACAGCTCTTACTGTCAGGAAGTTCTTCCTAATGTTTAGGTGGAATCTTCTTTCTTGTAGTTTGAATCCATTGCTCCGTGTCCTCTTCTCAGGAGCAGCAGAAAACAACTTTTCTCCCTCCTCTATATGACATCCTTTTATATATTTGAACATGGCTATCCTATCACCCCTTAACCTTCTCTTCTCCAGGCTAAACATACCCAGCTCCCTAAGCCGTTCCACATAAGGCATCGTTTCCAGGCCTTTGATCATTTTGGTTGCCCTCCTCTGGACACGTTCCAGCTTGTCAGTATCCTTCTTGATCCGTGGTGCCCAGAACTGGACACAGTATTCCAGGTGAGGTCTGACCAGAGCGGAATACAGTGGTACTATTACTTCCCTTGATCTAGATGCTATACTCCTATTGATGCAGCCCAGAATTGCATTGGCTTTTTTAGCTGCTGCATCACACTGTTGACTCATGTCAAGTTTGTGGTCTACCAAGACACCTAGATCCTTTTCACATGTACTGCTCTCAAGCCAGGTGTCACCCATCCTGTATTTGTGCCTTTCATTTTTTTTTGCAGTACTTTACATTTCTCCCTGTTAAAATCCATCTTGTTTGCTTTGGCCCAATTCCCTAATCTGTTAAGGTCACTTTGAAGTGTGATCCTGTCCTCTGGGGTATTAGCCACCCCTCCCAATTTGGTGTCATCTGCAAACTTGATCAGGATGCCCTCAAGCCCATCATCCAAGTTCAGTTCACCATATTTCCATATCAGTTTGCACATCTTTTTTGGTACCAGTCATCATAAATGTAAATGTTTGTGTTTCAGAATTTGTCGTTTCTACAGACCATGAAACTCGGGGCCTCTTCATACGTCATCTTTTGTACATGTGCATGTAGGAGTCTTGTTAAAGTGTCCACCTCAAAATGTGAAGTGTGAATATGAGAAATAGGCATTTGACAACATGTGTACCATATGTGTATGCTCACCACAGAGTTGGGGTTGGCTGCTGAACAAATGGATGGTGGTGAACACAGTTTTGTTGCCAGCTGGAGCATTAAAAGGCCCTACAGTTCCAGCCTAGTTTTGGATTAAGACTTCTCAGTCAAGAACATTGAGGGAGGCATATTATTCTGTCTCTTGCATTTTCATCTTGTGATGGCTGGTAAGGTAAAGGTAAAGGGACCCCTGACCGTTAGGTCCAGTCGCGGACGACTCTGGGGTTGCGGCGCTCATCTCGCATTATTGGCCAAGGGAGCTGGCGTACAGCTTCCGGATCATGTGGCCAGCATGACTAATGTGATGGGGAAAGAATACTAGCATGACTAATGTGATGGGGAAAGAATACTTCTACAGCATAGATAAAGGTAAAGGTACCCCTGACCATTAAGTCCTGTCGCGGATGACTCTGGGGTTGCGGCGCTCATCTCGCTTTACTGGCCCATCTCGCTTTACTGTCCGCAGACAGCTTCCGGGTCATGTGGCCAGCATGACTAAGCCGCTTCTGGTGAACCAGAGCAGCGCATGGAAACAACCCAGACATCTAGTTCCAGCCAACTTTTAGCAGCATGAAAAACATGGCCCACCATCACAAACACTTGACTTGACTAAGACCTTACTTGCTTACCGAGGGCGTATTCACAATCCCTCATCTCTCCAACACAACCAGAGGGCGCTATTAGCAGGTTGAAACGCACCACCCTCCCGCCCTTCACGTTTTCTGCCCCCCCCCCCCGATTTTTTACATTCACCTAAGGTGAGTGATTGTGAATATGCTGACCGAGGCCCGCTTTGGAATCGGAGGGCCGGGCCAAGTGGCCCATATGGCCCACCATCTGTCTGGGGCTGCCCTTGGCCTTACTGGCAAGTTACTCAGTCATATTCCAAACACATTTTGAAAGCTGGGGTTTTGAAAACAAAGAGGGGCAGCTGCATAAGTATATGGGAGATGCACCCAGACCGTGCAGCAGCTGGTAAAGGTAAAGGTAAAGGGACCCCTGACCATTAGGTCCAGTCGCAGACGACTCTGGGGTTGTGGTGCTCATCTTGCTTTATTGGCTGAGGGAGCCGGCGTACAGCTTCCAGGTCATGTGGCCAGCATGACAAAGCCGCTTCTGGCGAACCAGGGCAGTGCACAGAAACACCGTTCACCTTCCTGCCGGAGCGGTCCCTGTTTATCTACTTGCACTTTGACATGCTTTCAAACTGCTAGGTTGGCAGGAGCAGGGACCGAACAACGGGAGCTCACCCCGTCGCGGGGATTCGAACCGCCGACCTTCTGATCAGCAAGCCCTAGGCTCTGTGGTTTAACCCACAGCGCCACCCGCGTCCCCTCGTGATGGCTGGTAACTAATAGCAAAATAGGGATTCAGGATGGAGAAATAAACACTAACATTCTGATGAATTATGGTGAGGTTTTTAATCACAAACTAATGCAGAAATGTGGCAAAATAAACAAGGGGAGGGAGGACTGGAAAAAAGAGAAGTCGAAAAGTTAGCTGCCTTGGAGACATTTGGTCCAAAGGCAATTTACAGACATTTTCAATAAATAAATGAGCGGAATATGATGCCATCAGAATATGATGCCATCGCAATGTGAGTTTTCAGTGCCCTTTCCACTTCATTGGCTTCTGTTTGCAGGGATGATCAGAATTTCAGCTTGATGGCACAGCATGTGTTGGGCTCTATCAAAAAGTACATGGGACAAGGACGTGCAATGGGGCCAGTGTTCATGTGGGGCTCTCAACCCAGACATCTAGTTCCAGCCATTCTTCCTTTGCTCTAATTTTTTCTAGAAAAAGGGGTGCCAAAACTCTCCATGAATACCTCTCTTGTTCTCTTAGAATGGCAATGGAGAGGTGCCGGAATTGAGTTCCTGTGAGTTCCCCCTAGGGGAAAAAGCCCTGGACCCAAGGTAAATCAACAAGTAGCTCCAGAGTTACACTGGCATAATCTGAATTCAGATTTTGACCACATCTGTTCATCACCAGCTAAGCATTCTCACAGGCTTGTGTATCAACATTTGCTTTTTCTCACCTGTAAAATGAATCAAGCGCCTCTTTCCTAACTCTGAACATGCTGAGGACATCAAAAGAGTCCTTTTCTCTTGCTTTTCTCTTTTCATCATCACTATAAAACGAGGAGGCCTTCAAGTCTAGTTTTTATGGAACTGGATTTCCCTGCCATTAAATTAGAAGTTATGGGATACGTGCTTTTAAGTATAGCTCAGATCTCTGCTCAGCAAAATGGGCAAGCGAACTGGTTAACCAACACCCCAAGCTAATAAACGGGATGTAAATGGCGATTTGGGGCTGATGAGAGCTGCTCATCGCGCAGATAAAAAGAGGGGAAAGTTCCAATTCTGGTTTCAGAGTGAGGGTACCGCCTGTGGATAACTTCCCTGCCTGCTCCGGCACACAGAGACACAAGCCACATCATCACCCTTCATTCCGCTATCCGTCAGCTGCTATGTCTTGCCAGTCATTCCGTGCTAGTACTAGAGGGGGTGGCGCAGTCAGGAATTACAGCTCATCCTCAGCTGTGGTACCAAGGAATGTGAAACGCTACAGTGCCGTTAGCACCGTCTCATACAAAGGGGGCAGCAGTGTGGGCCCCCGAGGGCTAGGATTTGGTAGCAGAAGTCTTTCTGGCGTTGCGTCCTGCAGGCCCAGAATTGCTGTTGGCAGCTACCGCCCAGTGAGATATGGATATGGTCTGGGGGGCCCTGGTCTTGGATATGGCTATGGTACTTCCAGCTTTGGCTACAGGGTTGGCAGAGTCAGCGGGACTTGCTCACCAGGCATTGCGCCTGTCACGGTCAACCCTCACCTCCTCCAGCCTCTCCACCTGGACATTGACCCCAACGTCCAAATGGTGAAACAACAGGAGAAAGAGCAGCTGAAGACCCTCAACAACAAATTCGCTTCATTCATCGACAAGGTGAGTCATCAGGTGGCGGTCTCCACTCTAAACAACTCGTATAGATATTTCAGTGGATGGAGTTAAAGTTATTCATTAACCAAAATCTTCAGCAAGAAAGCATGGGGATGGTGGTATTCAACTAAGTTTTACTCAGAGTATACCCAATGAAGTTAATGGACCTAACTTATTGATTTCAGCAGGTCTACTCTGAGGAAGGGGATGCAGGTGGCGCTGTGGTCTAAACCACAGAGCCTAGGGCTTGCTGATCAGAAGGTCAGTGGTTCGAATCCCCGCGACGGGGTGAGATCCCGTTGCTCGGTCCCTGCTCCTGTCAACCTAGCAGTTTGAAAGCACGTCAAAGTGCAAGTAGATAAATAGGTACCACTCTGGCGGGAAGGTAAACGGCGTTTTCGCGTGCTGCTCTGGGTCACCAGAAGCGGCTTAGTCATGTTGGCCACATGACCTGGAAAAACTGTCTGCAGACAAACGTCGGCTCCCTTGGCCAGTAATGTGAGATGAGCGCCGCAAGCCCAGAGTTGTTCGCGACTGGACTTAACTGTCAGGGGTCCTTTACCTTTACTCTGAGGAAAACTTATGACCATCAAGTCATGTCCCATGTTTTACAGCAGAAACATTTTGACATGGGAATATTTTGGGTAATTCGTAATTCCCTAGTAAGGAGCATTGCTGACTTGAAACACATTTGGACTGATGGTTATTTTAAAACTCTCAAAGCGAGCCAGCTTAGCTCAGTGGTTCTATCGAGCAACACATTGCTTGGATCCCCTAATTGCTTCCTGCCTGACTTTTTTTAAGCAACAACTCTCAAAACACCTTTGGGAGGAAGAACATTAAGTGACCTCATCCATCTAAATCAGGGGTGTGGAACCCAACAGAGGCTGCTGGACTTCAGCCCCAGCCAGCAAGACCAATTGTCAAGGATGATGGGAGTTGTAGTCCAATAACAACTGGGGGGAGAGCCACAGGTTCCTGCTGTGTTGCCAGGGTCTCAGATAGAATTCTTTACCCACTTTGCTTACCTGAGGATGATCCTTTAAATTGAAATGTCAGGAATTGAGCCTGGGACCTGCCACATACAAAACACTTGCTCCACTACAGAGCTATGACCCACTGTTACTTTCTGTAGTTTTGTGGTATGGCCCTCTTGGTCTTCTCTGACACCCATTCCACGTTGGTGCTGATAGGGCGGTGGGTTAGCATGTGGCAACAGTTGTAGCCCAATTGCCTTAGGGTGCAAGTGGTTGCTAAAGGTTAAACCTAAACAATTAACACTGTATTCCTAGTGACCATGGTTCTAGGGGACTCCTTGATCCACCCTCTAAAGCAGGCATCCCCAAACTGCGGCCCTCCAGATGTTTTGGCCTACAACTCCCATGATCCCTAGCTAACAGGACCAGTGGTCAGGGATGATGGGAATTGTAGTCCAAAACATCTGGAGGGCCGAAGTTTGGGGATGCCTGCTCTAAAGGGTGCAACGCAACCTTAGCATAAAGCAATGGCATTTTCACAAGAGTAGAGATGTGAGGAACTTGAAATTTGAGTCTTCAGTACGCAAAGTAGTAGAATGGGTTCGACTACTTAGTGCCAAACAAATCCAACTCCCAATTTCAGAATACTGGATTTCTGTACACACTGGCCAAAATATTAGATCCTACAGCACTGGAAGAAAGCTGGAAATCTCTCACCCAAATTGACACATTTGGAGGACACATTCCAGTATTCTGTACAACTTTGCCCCATGGGTAGACACAGAGCTTTTCCAAATGATTGGTGGGTAGGGAGTATTGTGAGGGGGGAAATGTTCTCATGCAACTATTGCTTTGGGCATGGAGATCAGGAATGAGGGGGAGTAGTTTAAAAAATAAAATAAAATTATTTATTGCTTGCAGCAATTCAATATGCCCAAGCAGTAGACTATAAACATAGTAAAGGTGGTGTTAAAATGTCAGGCTAGGATCTCAAAGACCAGGGTCCAAATTCCCACTCAGCTATGATGCAGCATAGTTCTGGTCACCACAGTTTAAGGACATTGACAAACTGTCTCCATGCTGGAGGAAGATATACCTATGGTGGTAGGAAGGAGAAGGGCTGTTGAAATAGGACACGTACAGATAAATACACAGGGTTTTGTCTACTAAGTTTCATCATAACAAGTTGTTTTGTGGGCGGGGGGAGCTAGGTCCGGTTCTTGGAGCAACAAAACAAGGTGCTGGAGACAAAATGGAGCTTACTGCAAGAGCAGAAACGAGTTAGGAGCAACATAGAGCCCTTGTTTGATGCCTTTATCAATAACCTGAGGAGGCAGCTGGAGGCGCTCGGATGCGACCGAAGTAAGCTGGAGACTGACCTGACCAACTCAAGAGATGTACTGGAGGATTACAGGAGAAAGTAAGTGGCATATTATATCTCTGTAAAAGAAGCAAAAAGGATACCAAGGACTCAGGCCAAAAAAACAATTTGATAGATGTAAGTTATTCAAGTCTCTTATAGGTTTTATTCCTTGAGGTTTGTAAAAGAAGGAAATGCCAGGACAAGGCCTTGGTTTTGTATTCTTTCTCAGCTGGAAAACCGAGAGACCCTATGTAAAATATCACATCGAAAGTCTGAAGTTGTCTATAGATTTGGTCATTTACAAATTTACATACGTATATATAAAATGTACAAAGAATGTACAAGTGTCTTAGAGTTTTCAGGTCAAAGTGTACCAATTATTTCAAGTCGTGTGACTCAAAATGCGTTTGTGCAAATCTTGTGCAATCAGATCAGGGTGAATACTCCATACACGTTGCCTTGTCCAGAACTGATCCACTTTCTCACCAGGTATGAAGAGGAGTGCAACGGGCGAACCCGTGCTGAGAATGAATTTGTAACACTTAAAAAGGTAAGTGATGCACAACTTGATTGAAATACAGTGGTACCTCAGGTTACATACACTTCAGGTTACATACGCTTCAGGTTAAGAACTCTGCTAACCCAGAAATAATGCTTCAGGTTAAGAACTTTGCTTCAGGATAAGAACAGAAATTGTGCTCTGGCGGCGCAGCGGGAGGCCCCATTATCTAAAGTGGTGCTTCAGGTTAAGAATAGTTTCAGGTTAAGAACGGACCTCCGGAACGAATTAAGTACTTAACCAGAGGTATCAATCTGTAAATGAGCATGGAGGCAGAGGAAGCTGCCTTGTACCAAGTCAAACCATTGGCCCATGTCATCTACACTGACTGAAACAGCTGCCCTTGGGTTTCAGGCAAAGGACATTTCCAACTCCACCTGGAGATGATGCCGTGGATTGGACCTGGGGCCTTCTGCAGATGCTCTAGCACTGTGCTATGACCCTTCTCCAGTGACATCTCTTCTTTCTGGTGTTGGATATAAAAAGTGTTCATTTACTAGTTGTTCATCTAAAGGCAGAGATGTGACTGGAGGTCCTCTTTCCAAGTTTCAACGTTGTAAAGAATGGTTTGCAGGCTTTTGAGAAAGGAATAAGTCAGACACAGCCAGTGCTTTTTTCCTGGGGTACGCATACCCCTAAACATTTTGTGAATTTTGGGAAGCAGAATTGTATGTTGAGTATACAGGCAGGCAAATAGATTGGAGAATAAGATGATAAGTGCAGGTAATGGGGAAGTATCTAAAGAGGTACACAGTCAAGAATCTAGCTGCTGCCCAGGTTAAAAAACAAAACGAAACAGGCTTCACCTGTGATGATTCATAGCTAGGCCATAAGATACCAATGAGGCACCGAAGCCATGTTGAGACATGGAAGGATAATACAATTCTAGACCTCTCCAGACCGAAGATGATACTCAAGGGCTGAACCAAAGCTTCTTCTTTCCTGAGAATGAAGAACAAGGTGGTTCTTCCCCAAGGAGCCAACCAGATTGGCAGGTGTATCTGACTTCAGCACTGCTGAAAGGACAGTCCCCTCCATGGCACAAGAGGAGACTGAATTGCATAAAATGGTCTGATCCAACAAGGGTCTTTTCTCTAGTGAGAACTGAGTATGCTGAGTGGCCATGGGATGTTGACTGGGTTTTGAAGGGGGGAAATGGAATGGAGTGGCTGAAATCCTAAACAGCAAGCACTCTACACTGTTGGACGTCCCACTTGTATCTGCTTCAAATGGGCTTCCTGCCATAGCTGTCAACTTTTGGATTTGAAAATAAGGGATGCCGCGAGGGCGGTGCAATGGCACCAAGTAGCCTCGCCACCCTGCGCTCCAGAGGCTGCGCACGAACGGGTGAGCGAAAGAGCGAGCACATAGACGACAGGCAGGCTGTCTGTCTGGTTGGGCGTGAGGGTCTGGCTGCAAAAGGCATGCAAGCTCCGCCCCCAGTCGGTCTCAGACTCCTCATTGGCAGCCGAGCAATGCAGCTGAGGAGCCTCCCTGGCCGGCAGGGAGGGAGAGGAGCTGCTTCCTTTAAAATCCGGGGAATTTAAGGGATATCAACAATCCGGGATAGCAGCGGGAAACGGCATTGGAATAAGGGAGTTTCCCGCAAAAAAAGGGAGGGTTGACAGCTATGCTTCCTGCTCTGCTGTATGAAATGCCGGTTATCGGCCATTATCAAAGTACTCTACCAATGGCCCACTGTTGTGTTATGGGAAATTGTAATTTTAAAACACCCTGCCTTACCATATGTTTAACTGGTCCCTAGGATGTTGACTGCATATACATGAACAAGGCTGACCTGGGAGCGAAAGTGGAAAGCTTAATTGAGGAGATCAACTTTCTGAGATGCTTGTACGAGGCGGTAATGACATTTCCTAATCTGCAATGCACATTGTAGCCCACTTTTTATTGATTAATTTAGGAAAGTCTATATTCCTTTAAACAGCTTTAAACAGATGAGCTTTTGTGTGCATGCACACTTCTTCAGAAAGCTCCTACCTAGAACAAACTTAGTTGGTCTCTAAGGTGCTACTGGGGGGGTATAAATAAATTATTTTTTTAATATTTATATACAGGCATAGCAAGGACAAACACAAAAGCCCTCATTATAGGGAGGGTGGGCGGGTGATCTGATGCATAGAGGAAGCTCAATGCTGTGTGCAGAGAATGTATAGTCTCTGGGCTGTCCATCAAAAATTAGCAACATCAAAATCTCCCCAACAACCCAGAAGAACCCAGTCATGGTCGTGGCCATCTAATCGATCCCTCCCAGCAACAGAGGGGTGTCTTGCCTGACCCCACCACAACACATGCTCTCCATGAAGGAGAACACACTTTCTGTAAATCTGGAACTGTCCCAGGAAATTAGAGGCACTTGGAGGGTCTGTAATAACAGGTGGGAAAGGAATCTCATACCTAGCTTCTTACAGGAACTCCAGGAGCTCCACGCCTGCATCTCAGATACCTCTGTTATTGTGCAAATGGATAACAGCCGAGCCCTAGATTTGGATGACATTATTGCTGAGGTCAAAGCCCAGTATGAAGACATTGCAAACAGGAGCCGCTTTGAGGCAGAGTCATGGTACCAGTGCAAGGTGAGATTTAGATTTCTCTGGGAGGAAAGGATAGTTGATATTGTATGTGTTAGCAGAGAAAGTTCACAACCGAAATCAATAGCTGCTCCTGAAGCATTGCTGAAACATTTTCTGTCTTGATGGCTAAGATAATGCTGTTCACAGGTACAGTCAGATAGATACTGATTGCATTGTTGATGTTTAAATAAAAACTTTTTTAAAAGATGATGTTTTAATAAAGCTTGGTGTTTTTTATTTTATTTTATTTTTAAAAAAGATGTATAGGAATATTGGTGTGTTTAAAAATGAGATGCAATCTATGGTAAATTGTTATCTAACATGAAAATTACTGAAGCTTCAGTGAACTTTAGTAAACCATGGATTACTAAGAGGGAAGAGTTGCTTGGATAATTATGAAGTCTGACTGTTCCAGAAGGTATTTCACCTGTCATGTTTTCTTTCTAAGTATGAAGAGATGAGGGCAACAGCTGGCAAGCACTGTGACAACCTACGTGACACAAAGAACGAGATCATGGAGTTGAACCGCGTGATACAGAGACTGAAGGCTGAAATCGACAGTGCCAAAGGGCAGGTAACTCGAGGCCACTTTTGCGTGGTCAGGCGGAGTCCCCCCGAACCCCGGGCAGCCCCTGAGGGAAATAACGACACGTGACAACGTTCTATGGGATTAAATTGGCCACAACTTTATTAATATTCAGATGTAGGGAGACCTTGGCTCAGGCATTGGGCGTTTTTCCTTCCCAGCCTCCCAGCCGGGGTTCTGGGTAATTTTCAGGGTTATCCAGCATGTGTGGGGAGTGGGCTAGCTCTGGAGAACATATGTTCAAGCAGATAGCCCGCCCCCCCTGTTCGCCGCCGCTGGAGGGGGAGGGCAATGATGACCTCTGGGCGTATGGTCAATGCCTTCACCTAAGACCCCTTTAACGGGAACCCTGGTATCGCCGCCGCAATGGGGGCGGGGGTCACCGCCCCCAGCCCCCCCATTTTAGGTAGATGGCTAAAGGATTCCGCCCAAGGACTGCAACCACCAAAGTTGTGATGAATTGCTAGAGGAAAGGCGAAACCTGCCAATACAGGGAAAGTCCTTTCCAGCCCTTCAACAGCGACCTTGTCATAGCAGCGTCTGCGTGCCTGTGTGGCTGTGGAAAATAAAAGGTTAATCTGCATAATAAGCGTTAATTGAGGGAGTGGAGGGTGGGGAAGCTCTGGATCCAACGGCCGCTTCCCAGGTATGACTGACTTCTGTTGTGTACTGTATGTTCCCTCCTTCTACCTGGCCAATCCCCCCCGGCAACACCTCCCCAGCCAGGATTGGGCGGCTGCTGGAGTAGGTGGAGACCACAGGTATTCAGCCTGGGAAGGCGCTGCCAGACCCAACTGCCAGGAGCTGCAACGTGATCCCAGGGGGCTACTCGCGATCACGCAAAATGTGCACCCCCATTTGATGTGGGGGAATGGTCATTGTGTGGGTGTCTGCCACAATTATATCAGTTTGTGCCTGGAAGAAACTCCTCATAAGCACAGCGAGCTGAGGAAATAAATGAAGGCTGGGCAACTTCACCCTCCAATTCCCCATGCTATTTGTGGGCAGGAAAATTGAGGGATGTGCTTTGCTCAATATTGTTGGCATAGTATGTGATATTCGTATCTCAATACATAATCTTCTGGGATATTTTTTAGCTAGCTCTTAATGTTGAAGAAACTCCATTGTTTGTTTATATTGATGAAAGCAAAGGGTGAAGGCAAGAGGACTGGAAGGAGTAGGAGCCAGAGTGTCTATTAGCTAATAAGCAGGCACCGGACAGATCCAGAGCTGCCTAACTTCAGCAAGGTTGCAGCTTCACATGCTTTCAGATCACACATTTGGGGCCATATTGCCAGAAAGAAGAAATATAGTTACTTTGTTTTAGAAACCTAGCAAAAGCCTGATCAACTTTCTGTTAACTACCCTGAAACCTCCCACAGATATTTCACCTGAGCAGAATCCTTGGAATTAATTTCCAGTTTTGCTCTAGGCAAACATCTTCATGTTTCCTGCTATAAAGTGTATAAATGAAGAGGAATCTTCCTGGTGCAACAGAGAGTCTTTACTTGAATTGTGTAATTCTCGCAAAGATGATACAATAGCCGCCTCTCTGGGTTCTCCAGAACTCATTTGATAACTATACTTCAATGTGAAGAGTTTAGGTTCCACGGTCAGTCACTCTCATTACAGTCCCTCTAGAGCAGGGATGGGGGACCTCAGGCCTGGGTGGTGGGCAAAAGTGACCCTCCAGCCTTCTCCATCTGGCCCTCAGGACTTTTCCCAGGCCACATCTTCTTCCTGACTATGCTTTGCATCCTGTTTAAGATTTTTTTGGCCTGACTTGAATGTGTCCTTGAACTTTTGGTTGCCTGGATGGAGGAAACAGAGGGGTGTGAGAATGTGAATAGAAACTACCATACTGTACAGAGATAAAATTTGCACTCCTTGCACAACCCTTTTTTGCCTCTGTCTCCATCCACCACTGTTTCCCAGAAGGAAATGTGGTCCTCGGGCTGGAAAAGTCTCCTTTAGAACTTTAGCCCTAATGTCCAATTTATCCATGGTAGCTTAAATTGTTCAGCCTAATGGATGAGAACGTGTCGGGAATATGTCTCTGGGTTTTGCCTCTGCAGCGCAGCAAACTGGAGGCTGCCATTGCAGAAGCAGAAGATTGTGGAGAGATGGCCCTCAAAGATGCTAAGTGCAAGCTAACAGAGCTAGAAGATGCCCTGATGAAGGCCAAAGGAGACATGGCCCGACAACTGCGGGAATACCAAGAACTCATGAATGTCAAGTTGGCCCTGGATATTGAGATTGCCACCTACAGGAAGCTGTTGGAAGGAGAGGAGAGCAGGTGGGTTGATTGTTTCGATGCAAGGTGCACACACTGGGTTGGATCCAGAGATAGTCACATGTAGAATAGGCCCACTGACGTCACTGGAACTTTTGCTAGACATTACTAACAAGTCCCATCGATTTCCTGAGATCTATGCCAGACTAGCCAACATGGTGCCCTCCGGATGTTGCTGGGCTCCAACATCCACCGGCCCAATGGTCAGGGATGGTGGGATGCTGTAATCCAGCAACATCTGGAGAACCCCATGTTGGCTACCTCTTATCTTATCTCAGCATGACCCAACCCTGGAGGGCCACCATTTGGAAACTGATTTCAACTGCCACATGAACCAAGACAAGGGGGGATCACTTCAGTTCAGAATTCAACATCCATGATACAATGGAAATATGAGACTTTCCCATTTTCTCTGAACAGGTTGTGTGGTGAAGGGGTCTGCCCCGTGAATATTTGTAAGTTGTACTTTGCTTTCTATATTTTCACTTTTGTTATGGATCTCCTGTGGATCTCTCTTGAGTTTTGAACTAACGAAGCCTGTGTTGTGTTTCCTTGCTATTGTTGCAGCAGTGTGTCGGACCCAGGGAGGAGCTGTGTATGATTCTGACCCTTGTATCGGAGGGGGATATGCTTCCAGCAGCAGGACCATAGTCCGAGGTGGAGGGATTGTTGGAAGAAGCATCATGGCTGGTGGAAGTGAACTGGGTACCCCTTGCCTATCAGTTGGCGCACACAGTGCTGGAAGTGCAAAAAGCTCTAATGTCAAATTTGTGTCCACTTCCACTTCTTTTAGAACAAAATATTAAAACGAAAACAAAAAAAGGAGCATTCTGAAGGGGGAACTCAGTGCTTCAGTGGGGACACCTAAGCCTTCTAGAAGAGCATTTAGGGCTACTCTGCATACTTTTTTTCTTTAGCCAGGTATGCACACCTGGTAGGGATGGGTGAGACATTTGTTCACATTAAAATGCAAACCTACCTAATTCACAGTTCTTGAAGCAACATGTGAATCGAAACACAGGTGTCCTTAAAATTTGCACTTCTCTGAGTCTTGGATTGTTGTTCTCCAACACACACAAATGACACCCAAAAGCATGCAACAATGCGTGTGTTATGGGAAAGTGCACACAAAACTTCATTCCTTGGGGTTATATATTAGGTGAAATGCAGATGAAAATGCACCTTAATTTTCAGGTGGTCTTTTTTGTTTTGTTTTTAAAAAAGGGTTGCAGACTGGTGTAGAAATGGGAAGAACTGAGCTTTGGGTGAGGAGGGGGAGGGAGAGCACCTGAGACCAATTAAAACTATTCCATCCCTATCACCTAGTTACAAAGTATATGTGGACTGTGTCAAATATGCACAGTGCGTGCTAGTATTATGCACTCTGCTTCCCCCCTTTCCAGCAGGGAATCACATCACTCACAAGATCCCACCTGACAGTAAAATGCAGAACACACCCACCCAAAACTTCTTTGTTGACTTGGTCCTGCTGGGCAAGCTGTTTTCCACCATTACCAATCAGGAGAGAGAGAGAGAGAAAAAAAAGCTTTTGATAACCTTCTGGGGAACTCTGAGGTTCCTCAAGAGCAGAGTATGTAAACAATTGTTTTCTGCAATAAGCAGGGATTTGATTTTGTGGGGATCTATTGCATAGATGAATGCTAAGTGGTGGCTAACTCCTTCAGATCATTTCATGCACACCAATGGGGCAACTACACATATGCAAAAACTGTCGTTTTTCAGCTTACCACACTGTCAGTTAGCTGCACTGATTTGCAGCTGCATTCCTTTATTCAATGTACAAGTAGAGGCGGGGGCATTGCTGATTATTCCTCCTGCTGTCTCCGTGGTTTGCGTTTCTCTTGGATTAATTTCTGTGTTTTCCAATAAACCTATACAGCAGCACATGGCCTACAGTGTGATGGTATATTAGCTTTATGAAAAAGATGCAAGGCTCCATAATAATAATTATTTTTTGTGATGTGAGTCCCAGCCAGATCCTATAATATATACTAGTAACAAAGTCGTTCTTCAAGTGTGAATATTTATGTAACCAAAATAGCATTACCTATGCACAAGAGGGAAGTAATCTGCAAGCTTGGGGAAATCCCAAGGTTTGCAGAAGTACAAAAAAGTAAGTTTGGGGGTTGAGACTAAAACTATTTTGGTAAGGACTGAGTATGCATAGTGGGTATGCAGTGTTGACTGCCTGTTGGGGAGGGGTAGAGGAGAATTGGATGGGAGAATCCTGGAGAAAGAGTTTGGCTGGCTGGCTGGCATTCTGAACAGGAGCCTAACATACTGCAACATTTGGTTGTAGGTTCTTCATATTCTCTTTTGAGTATCCACAAACAACCTTTTTCAAAGCTTTGAATATGTGAAATGCCTCTGTGTCTAAAAACACATTAGGTAACCACAGCCAATCTTCTACATCCTTTCAGGACCAGAGTGCCCCTTTCTTTCGTCACTGGCTGTTTTCTTACAACAATTCAGAGCTGCTGGCATCATGTTCCTGTACTAGAAAAAAATCCCAAACACCTGCATAGTGGAGGGCAGTCTTTATGGGGCTACAGTGTCACACTGGCGCGCAGCCTCTCGCTGCTCTCATGCCTGGTATAGTTTTGCATCTGGTCTACTTTGGGGGTAAGTAACTTTGGGTGGCAGATAAGTGGGTGGATGCAATTCTGTGCCACAACCAAGTCCAAGAACCCACATGTGCCATCCCTCCCCACTCTCCCCTGTGTCTTTGCCACTAGTCACACTTGTGGGAGGGGCTGTAGGCCAGTGGCAGACTATTTGTCTTGCATGCAAAAAGTAACAGCTCAGCCCACTTCTTCCAACACTGGAAGGACAGCAGAGTGACAAGGTAGGGATGCAGTACTGGAAGCCGAGGTCCTGAAGTGGTGAGAAGCAGCCAAAGGGGAAGTTAGGAGGCAACGTGCTGATCCCTCCAGGAGGAAAACAGGTAGTCCTACCAAGGACCTGATCTCACGACCCATTTCCAGCCCCACAAGCCATCAGAGATAAGGTGAGCCCCTTTTACCACCTGCCAGATTAAGAGAAGCTCAAGAGGCCTCCAGGTGGTTGAAGCCAACGTACCATAGTGGTTGGACTGTTGGACTAGGACCTGGGAGCATAGCTGCCAACTTTTGGATTTGAATATAAGGGATTTTTTCCTAACTTTCGGATTTGAAAATAAGGGATGCTGCGAGAGCGGTGCAATGGCACCAAGTAGCCTCACCACCCTGCGCTCCAGAGGCTGCGCACGAACGGGTGAGCGAAAGAGCAAGCGCGTAGACGGCAGGCAGGCTGTCTGTCTGGTTGGGCGTGAGGGTCTGGCTGCACAAGGCATGCAAGCTCCGCCCCCAGTCGGTCTCAGACTCCTTATTGGCAGCCGAGCAACACAGCTGAGGAGCCTCCCTGGCTGGCAGGGAGGGAGAGGAGCTGCTTCCTTTGAAATCCGGGAAATTTAAGGGATATCAACAATCCGGGATAGCAGCGGGAAACGGCATTGGAATAAGGGAGTTTCCCGCAAAAATAGGGAGGGTTGACAGCTATGCCTGGGAGATGAACCATAAAACTCACAGCGATGTCCTGGGCCAGCCACTGTCTCTCAGCTGAATCTAGCTCAGAGGTTTGTTGTGTGAGGATAAAGAAGTAAGAAGAAGAACCATGGAAATCATCTTGGAGCGTGGGTAGGCAAACTAAGGCCCGCGGGCCGGATCAGGCCCAATTGCCTTCTGGATCCGGCCCGTGGATGGTCCAGGAATCACCACGTGGATCGCCAGTATGTGCATTCTTTCCCTGTCCCTCCTTCTCCCTCACACGGCGCCGCATCCTCCCTCCCTCCTCCTGGCTTCTCTCCACCCTGCCTAGAGGAGGAAGGGGGCTGGGCTTTGTTGGTGCCAGCAGCAGCAGCGCTTGAGCGGCCGCCATTTTAAGCTGCCCCTCTCCGGAGCCCTTTTGCGAGCCGCTCATCATCCCGCTGCCGCTGCCAGCCCCTGCCACTCGCAAGACACAGGTAAGCAGCCACCGGGGCTCGTGGTGCTCTTGCATCCTCCCCCCCCCCAAAAAAATATAGTCTGGCCCACCACAAGGTCTGAGGGACAGTGGACTGGCCCCCTGCTGAAAAAGTTTGCTGACACCTGCCTTGGATGAAAGGTGGAGGGATCTAAATGTAAGAATAAATATGACAAATGAAATCTTCTCTGGTCAGAAGCTGAGGCAGTGGTGCGATGGGAAAGTGTTGTAGATTCCTCCCAAATAATTTTGGGCTTCCAGTGTTATCAGAGCAGCCTCAGAGGGAGACAGATGGCAGCAGCCTCCTACTCTACTGAGGTGATATCAGAAAGGGCCATTTGTCAGACAATGACTACAATGAAAAAACAGGTGTTTTTTTTTCCACTTGCAGATTTATATATCTCACTTCTTGTTCCCCAAATCATCAACAAGTGGCCCCCGCTTCTTGCCCAGCAATGACAGAAGCAGGCATTCTTTTTCTGATATCAGGAGCTGAGAAACATTTGTGTTTCATTCTACACAGGACTCCTTATTTTCAATGTGGTGGCTCGCATAAGTAACTAGCAGACACAAAGCGCAATGTGGTGGTCTTAGTACTTCCACCACTGAAGCCCTGAGCAGGGGCATGTGTCACTGGGCAAGAAGAATTGCAAACATCCCCACCACTTGTCTGGACGTTCCTTGTGGTTGTACCGATGCCAGAGGTGGCCCTATCACGGCTGCAAACACCTTCACTTCTATGGCTGCTTCCATGTGGGTCTCCTGCTCCACGGTGGGGGCCACCATCACTCACTATCGCCCCCTCACTTCTCTGAACAGCTGAGGAGGAAGAAAAGAGAACAGCACATTTACATTCCTTAGGGAATCTAGACTTAGCTTCCTACCAGAATAAGGACATACTTCTTATGGAAGCTTCCTGGCTTTCAGTGATCTCAGCCAGCCAAGTATCTAAGAAGATGAATTCATGTAGGGTAGACCCATCAAGGCCAGTTGTAAGACATACTAATGGGTAAGCATATTCAGAAGCAGTATACCTCCAATGGCAGATGTTAGAGACAAACAACAGGAGATGCCTATAGCCACCTGGTTCTGCTTTAGACCCTTTGGGGTAGAGCATCTGCTGTGCATACGGAAGATTCCAGGTTCAGTCCCAAAAATATGCAGTTGGTGACGTATCTTGCCTGAAACTGTGGAGAGCTGCTGCTAGTTCACATGGAGCCAGGTGGACCAATGGTGTGACTCAGTATAAGGCAAGGCAAGACAGAGAAGCCAGTAGGAGAATAGTTCAGTCTCCCAGGACAATCAATACAGGATCTCAAAGCAGCTGTCTTATTACAAAAGAATTTCAGAAACAGACTTGAAAGAGAAGTTGCTGAATTACAACTTATCACTAAACTACAAACTATGGAGAGACTTGGTCTTAATAGAGATACAGTGGTACCTTGGGTTAAGTACTTAATTCGTTCCGGGGGTCCGTTCTTAACCTGAAGCGTACTTAACCTGAAGCACCACTTTAGCTAATGGGACCTCCTGCTGCCGCTGCACCGCCAGAGCACAATTTCTGTTCTTAGCGGAGTTCTTAACCTGAAGCGTACTTAACCTGAAGCGTACTTAACCCGAGGTACCACTGTATTGGATTCCTGTCTCATTACATATGCTAATCATCTACATACTATCCAGGCACCCCCAAACTTCTGCCCTCCAGATGTTTTGGACTACAATTCCTATCATCCCTGACCACTGGTCCTGTTAGCTAGGGATCATGGGACTTGTAGGCCAAAACATCTGGAGGGCCGCAGTTTGGGGATGCCTGTATCCCTTGCTTTTTCCTGTAGGACTAATTGCAGTCGTCAACAGGTTTACCATACCCATTGAGTCAATCACCCATCTCCTACATCCCTCCTGAGAAAAATCCCACCCTACCCTCCCACTATATATAAGGGTCTGGTGACTTCTGTTTCAGTGTGTCTGAAGAAGTATGCATGCACACGAAAGCTTATACCAAGAACAAACTTAATTGGTCTCTAAGGTGCTACTGGACAATTTTTTTATATATATTTCAGTATAAGGCAGTTTATCATGTTCTCATTATGATCTATGAGCTTATAGGCAGCTGGAGGCCCAGCACTGGAGATGGAATGCAGGGGAGCAAGATGAAGCTTTGAACTGATGCAACAAGGCACTTTTTGTTTTTAAGATGGCAAAGCAGGTGGCTGGTTTACGCTGGTCTCACACTTACTGCCTCTTTGTGCTGTGGGTGGATGGGGATTAGTGCTGTGCACCCAATCCATAAATCTCCTTTTAAAACTCAAATGCTGAACTTGATTCGACTGTGTACTTGATCAATAAATACACCAATGAAATCTGTGTAGCTTTCAATTGGAGTAAAAACAATATTCCAGAAGGAAAACAAATTATACTGGATTTTTTAGATGGCACACATCACCGCAGGCACCGTCTTAGAAGAGTCACTGTTTAGGGGAAATCACTCTTCTAAAACGGAGCCTGCAATCTGGAGTTCTGCAAGTGCTTCTAGTAAAGCTTGTTAAAGAAGTAAGCAATAGTGATCCAATGGTGGCATGTTTTTAAACAGTCAAAAGGTTTTTAATCCTCTAGTCTAATTAATCAACTGAGTAAAATTTTAGCCCTGGGAAGGATACTTTGAGGGTCCAGGAAGGGACTGGGTTGCAAATATGTGTGGATTTGGGCAGGGCTTTCTTAAGCATATGCGGCGCCGGGGTGCAAAGATCTGCCCCCCCCCCAGGTTGTCCAGTCCCAGGCACACAGGAGGGCAGAGCCAGCCAGCTGCCTCAGTGTCTCTCTGGCTCGGTCGCCCCCGAACTTGCGGCAGCAGAAGAGCCCGCTGCAGTGCTCCTACCGACGGGCGGGTTCTTCCCCGGACTCAACTCTTGGACCCCGGACTCTCGGTCTGGCGCCCCGAAAGCCCAGTACCTGGGTACCCCGCACCCCTACCACCTATGGGTAAGATGGCCCTGGATTTGGGTGTGTGTGTGATGTACCACCCCTCATTTTTAAACCATCAAGAGGATGTGGACTACGGTCTCATAGTACTTGTCATACAGTTATCTCAGTTTATGAGCTACTTACAGATGTTCACAGCACACTCCCCTTCATTCAACCTAGTGAGAAATGAAAAAAAGAACCATTTCAGATCTACAGCTGGCTTGAGGCACCTCTTAGGGCTCACTGATACATCAGTGGTCATCCCTGATGACCTGTCACTTGATGACTCAGTCAAATGACTGAAATGTCTCTATTGAAAACCATCATGCAGAAGCAAGGCTGGTGCCAGGTATGAGGGGGACCCACCAATAAAATATTTGAGGGGGGCAGGCCTCCCCAAAGTTGATGGGCATTGGCATTCAAATGGTGTGTGTGCATCTGGGGCCCCCAATATTTTATTCAAGTTGGCACCCCCAATGAGCTCGTGCAGATATCCTACCGGCGATGGCTGTTTTACAGATGAAAGTCACTTCTTGATAAATATAGTCAATAAGTGAGTGGACAACATGTGAATTAGCTTTTGCAGCTTCTTTTAAAGTATTAAAAGTGCTTTAAAAAAATATCCGTTCTGTTTCCGAGCATATGAAAGAATAATGTGTACCATACCAGAAAATTGAAAATAAAAAACCCTGAAGGTCTAAAAGTCCAACCAGAAGTGAAATACTTGCTATAAATGCATCCCTCCCCCTTTCAAATATTATCTCTAGATTTTGTCAAGATGCAGCATTCAAAATGGAACTATTTTATATTTCAATGTCCAATTTCAAAGCCTGAAATCTAGATGAATTCTGGAGTGGGAGTCTGTTTTAGTAAGAGGACAAGCAGCCCTCAAATTGTAGCACCTAACTTTAATTTTCGTAACGAAACTTTTCATTTTGATATTTCAAAATTCAAATGCCTGAACCCAGTTATTTCAGACTTGGAAATCTGCAACGCGTTGAATTTTGTGCAAATAACTTCATTTCTAACCTGAACACAGGGGGTAAAGCAAACATATTGTTGGGAAAGCAGAGGCTCCACCTTCTCCAGAGGATTGAGGAGAACAGACACAATGTCCTGACATCATGCAGGGGGCCCTCTGAACACTGAGGGGGCCCAGCCCCAGCCCCCCCCCAAAAAAATCTGCCTACCAGGAGCCAGTGCCCTTGTTGGAATCATACTGGGAAAAGACATATTGCTTGGGATTCTTCCCACTGAATGCTTCTCGGTAGTGGCGCCCGCCCTGTGGAACGCCCTTCCATCAGAGGTCAAAGCGATAAACAACTACCTGACATTTAGAAAATACCTGAAGGCAGCCCTCTTTAGGGAAGTTTTTAATCTGTGATATTTTAATGTATTTTGATATTTGTTGGAAGCTGCCCAGAGTGGCTGGGGAGACCCGGCCAGATGAGCGGAGTACAAATAAATAATAATAATAATAATAATAACAACAACAATGTATTATTATTATTATTATTATTATTATTATTATTATTATTTAACAAGCTTAAATCACACTCACCAACTTTCCTCTCCTTCTAGAAGCTTCCTGTATGTGGCAATCTCAATATCCAAAGCCAGCTTAATGTTCATCAGGGCCTGATATTCCCGTAGCTGGCAAGCCATGTCCTGCTTGGCTTTGTGCAGGGCCTCCTCCAGATCTGCCAGTTTGCATTTGGCATCCTTCACCGCCATCTCCCCACGTTCCTCAGCTCCAGACACCTCCTCTTCCAATTTGCGACGCTGTCGATACAGAACGCACAGAGCATTTCTCTATGTACCTTCCTTGGTGTGCTTGGAAGTTTGACCCAAGCCTACATTTGCTCCATATGAAGAGAGCCATTGGCAAGCTGTGATATCCTGCAATGCTCCGGTGTACTATCATTTCTGGGGCGCGGGTGGCGCTGTGGGTTAAACCACAGAGCCTAGGGCTTGCTGATCAGAAGGTCGGCGGTTCGAATCCCCGCGATGGGGTGAGCTCCCGTTGCTTGGTCCCTGCTCCTGCCAACCTAGCAGTTCGAAAGCATGCCAAAGTGCAAGTAGATAAATAGGTACCGCTGCAGCGGGAAGGTAAACGGCGTTTCCGTGCGCTGCTCTGGTTTGCCAGAAGGGGCTTAGTCATGCTGGCCACATGACCTGGAAGCTGTACGCCGGCTCCCTAGGCCAATAAAGCCACTGTTCTGACCCCTTGCAAGTCAATGAAATGCCATCTGTGAGAGAGGGTGGCATTTGCCTATTAATCCCTTTTCTATCTTTTTTAATACCATTTTTGGCTGTATTTTTGTTTCCAGGGGTGTTGTTGTATATTGCACATAGTATACACCACTTTGAGATTTTGTAACATATTAAATGGTTTAGGATATGCTTTTAAGAAAGCAACAAATAAAAATAAGTGACTCCAACCCCAAAGTTTCCTGGAACCCAACGTTATCGGGATGAAATGGGAAGGGATCACAGGGAAACAGCTTACACCAGGCATCCGCAAACTTTGGCCCTCCAGATGTTTTGGACTACAATTCCCATCATCCCTGACCACTGGTCCTATTACCTAGGGATCATGGGAGTTGTAGGCCAAAACATCTGGAGGGCCGCAATTTGGGGGTGCCTGGCTTACACATCTTTGTGGGGAACATCTGTGTCTGCCCTTAGGTTGTTTTCAAAATTTGTGAGGGGCTTCCTGAGAATTGCCCCTCTATGTGGCACTTGATATTCAGGTTTGCTGCCCAAACTTGTCTTTTGAATGGACAAACCAATAGACCAGAGGAGGGGAGCCTGTCGCATTCCAGTTGTTCCTGGGCTCCAACTCTCATCAGCACCATTCAACGTGGCCAAGGGTCAGGAATGATGATGGGGGCTGTAGTCCAACAACACCTGGATGGCCACAAATTCACCATCTCTGCATTAAACTCACCTGAGCCTTGACACTTGCAATTTCTGACTCCAGCCTGTGAGCAACACGGGTCAGAGCCTGAAGTTCTTCCTTGACATTATGCAGATCGTCACAGCGTTTCGCTGCTGTTGTCCTGAGCTCGTCATACTACCATGAAAAACAAAATCACTGGTTAACAAGTGGAGTAGGTGACAATTCTGCCATGTTTCCCAAGGCCAGGGGTTAGGAACCTGTGGCTCTCCTGATGTTGCAGGGCTATCATTCCTATCGCCCCTGACAGTTGGTCATGCTGGCTGGGACTGATGGAGCTGGAATCTAGCAACATCTGAAGAGCTCCAGGTTCCCCACCACTGATGTAGGAGAAGGATCACTGGGGTCAAATCTGTCCAATTCCTTACCCTGCACTGGAACCAGGCCTCAGCCTCAGCTCGGCTTCTGGAAGCAATTGCTTCATATCGACACCGGAACTCCTCAATCGCATGGTCCATATCTAGGCCTCGGCTATTGTCCATTTGCACCATAACACAGGTGTCAGAAATGCAGTTTTGCAGCTCACAAATTTCCTGCAGTGACATAGTATGCGGTGTCTCAGTTATGTATGTGTAACCAGGAATTGAGACAAGTGCTGAAGTAACTTCATGTTTAGAAACTTTTGACCAAACCTGGGTTTTAACGAATCATACTGGCATTAATCTAACAAACAAAATTAGATTTAGTAGGTAGTCCTAGGTAAGCAGGGGCATTTCAGGGGCCTGGAGTGGCACAAAAAAACACAAGGCCTAGTCAGCTTCTGTAATATGTTAGGCCTTCCTTTAAAGTTCTGGAAATAGTGCTTTATATAATAGAAGAAGAAGAGTTTGGATTTGATATCCCGCTTTCTCACTACCCGAAGGAGTCTCAAAGCGGCTCACATTCTCCTTTCCCTTCCTCCCCCACAACAAACACTCTGTGAGGTGAGTGAGGCTGAGAGACTTCAGAGAAGTGTGACTAGCCCAAGGTCACCCAGCAGCTGCATGTGGAGGAGCGGGGAAGCGAACCCGGTTCACCAGATTATGAGTCTACCGCTCTTAACCACTACACCACACTGGCTCTCGTGTGCTTTAAATGTATCCCTGCAGATGTGGCCTGCCAGTCCAATCAGCTTCTGGAATGGGTGAATGGGGTACCATCATATCCTTTCCTTCCAATAGCAAATATCTTGGTTACATCCTGGGAGCCAAGAGAACTTTGTGTTTTACTGTTTTCGACCTTTCTTTAAGAGAACTGAGTGAGAATGCTTCACAATAATAGCAGAAAATCTTATCACCTGTTTATATACACATTTCAAGAAGCTGATTTGTTTCATATGACTTTCTGCCTTGGCTTCCAGTTCTGCCTTGTGTGAATAGACGCAGTCCAAATCCTGTAAAAGAAAGGAAACCACAGTGATTTGTACCACATTTTACCACCTGGAACAAGGAATGGGATGAGGCATGAAGCTCAAAAGGCAAATGTTATGTACTGAGCTGAATCCTAGAACAATAGGATCCAAAATGCAGCTGTCTGATTGGTCCTAGAACAATAGGATCCAGAATGCAGCAATCTGATTGGTCCGCAGGAGCCACCCAATCCAGCTCCAGGTGGAAGTGAATCCACAACCTGATTGGCCTACAGGAGTAGCCCGGAATTAGCCAATCACATGGGGCCCATGGTGTAAATAATGTATATATAGCAGACGTTTGGGGGAAAGATTCATTCCTTGCTACTATGAGCTGAATAAAGAGCATGAAATCCACACTTGACACTGAGTATATTTCAGCAAAAGTGGTGATTGGTCCTCAAGGATCCCAAGATTCATTGGTGTGGGTTAGCTTCTGCCCTCGCCCACATATTTGCAGCGATACAATGGAGATCTCTCCCTTGAAATAGATCCATGTGAAAAGCAAGCACAGTTTTTAATTGGAGTGCTCTCGGGAAATATTTCTCTTTATCATAGAATCTGTAGAATCGTAGAGTTGGAAGAGACCACAAGGGCCATCCAGTCCAACCCCCTGCCAAGCAGGAAACACCATCAAAGCATTTCTGACAGGCGGCTGTCAAGCCTCTGCTTAAAGACCTCCAAAGAAGGAGACTCCACCACACTCCTTGGCAGCAAATTCCACTGTCGAACAGCTCTTACTGTCAGGAAGTTCTTTCTAATGTTTAGGTGGAATCTTCTTTCTTGTAGTTTGAATCCATTGCTCCGTGTCCGCTTCTCTGGAGCAGCAGAAAACAACCTTTCTCCCTCCTCTATATGACATCCTTTTTTATATTTGAACATGGCTATCATATCACCCCTTAACAGGGGTTATATAACTGTAGACCTGTCTGTGACCCCCGCAACACATCCACCCCTTCTGTTATGAACTCTGGGCATTTTCCTAGTTAGCTTGGCTTTGTTCCCCAAGGGGAATGACTGTGCATTTTGTTTTTGATAGCAATGGCCGCTTGGGAACTTAGGGAAACCTTGGTGTGCCCTGAGAAGCCTTCTTAATGGTGCAATTGGAAAAGTGAAATAATCATGGCCCAGATCACCCTCAATAATTCAGGGCAAACACAGAAATTATATAAATACACTTCAGAGTTTTTAAATAAAGTGATTGCATAGGTAGTAAGATAAAAAATGCAACTTCTGACAAAAATATTGCTGTGCGTAACCTTTTTCAGTAGCACAAACTCATTCTCTGTAGACGTCCGCCTGTTGCATTCCTCCTCGTACCTATTCCAATAAGGGAAAATATTTTTTAATCCATGAAAAACATTAAAACAAAACACCAAAGAAAATAGCAATTCATAAAGAATTAGATATCGGAAAGACATTTTTAGAGGAAGTTATAGAATCCACACAGAAGCTTTTCAAAGGATATAACACTGGGGAACAAAATTTTGGTTGCATTGACACCTGCAGTTGTTCTAACTTAATTTTGACGTGCTCATATCATATCTGAAGTCGGTTTTGTTCTGTAAGCTCTAGTTTTTTGCAATTCATGTTTTTCACTTTTCACCATAATCTTTGTTTTTCACAATGCAAGAATTCAATATTTTATTAAACACATAGCCAAAGTAGTACAATATGAGTATAAATGTAAGTGACTTATATAGCATTGCACATGACATGTATAGCATTGAAAATGATATGGCTATGTGTTTAATAAAATATTGAATTCTTGCAATGTGAAAAATGAAGATTATGGTGAAAAGTGAAAAACATGAATTGAAAAAAAAAACCTAGAGCTTACAGAACAAAACCGACTTCAGATTTGAAATCAGCATTGAAAGAACATATAAGAACAGTTGAAAAATCTCATGCAACAGAAAATGGAAAAAAAAATGTTCCCCAGTGTAATCTATCTATAACCATACAACACTTCAAGTCTTCTGCAACCTCCAGATATTTTGGGGTAACAATTGTCATCAACCCTGACCACTGGAGCTAATGGGAGTTGGATTCTAACATCTGAAGCAGATCATTTTGGGGAAGGGTAATATGATGAAGGAGAAAGCGAGAGGATTCTTGTGAGGGTTACAGAAATATGAGGGAAGTACTAGACGAGTCTTTGCATGGTCAGGCAGAGTCCCCCCGAACCCCAGGCAGCCCCTGAGGGAAATAGCGACACGTGACAACGCTCTATGGGATTAAATTGGCCACAACTTTATTAATATTCAGATGTAGGGAGACCTTGGCTCAGGCATTGGGCGTTTATCCTTCCCAGCCTCCCAGCCGGGGTTCTGGGTAATTTTCAGGGTTATCCAGCATGTGTGGGGAGTGGGCTAGCTCTGGAGAACATATGTTCAAGCAGATAGCCCGCCCCCCTGTTCGCCGCAGCTGGAGGGGGAGGGCAATGACGACCTCTGGGCGTATGGTCAATGCCTCCCCCTAAGACCCCTTTAACGGGAACCCTGGTATCGCCGCCGCAATGGGGGCGGGGGTCACCGCCACACGCCCCCCCCCATTTTAGGTAGATGACTAAAGGATTCCGCCCAAGGCCTGCAACCTCCAAAGTTGTGACGAATTGCTACAGGAAAGGCGAAAGCTGCCAATGCAGGGAAAGTCCTTTCCGGCCCTTCAACAGCGACCTTGTCATAGCAGCGTCTGCGTGCCTGTGTGGCTGTGGAAAATAAAAGGTTAATCTGCATAATAAGCGTTAATTGAGGGAGTGGAGGGTGGGGAAGCTCTGGATCCAACGGCCGCTTCCCAGGTAATGACTGACTCCTGTAAGGTATGTTCCCTCCCTCTACCTGCCCAATCCCCCTGGCAACACCTCCTCAGCCGGGATTGGGCGGCTGCTGGCATAGGTGGAGACCACAGGTATCCAGCATGGGAAGGCGGTGCCAGACCCAACTGCCAGGAGCTGCAACGTGATCCCAGGGGTCTACTCGCGACCACGCAAAATGCGCACCACATTTGATGTGGGGAACCGTCATTCTTGTGACCTCAGCTGGGTATGAATCCATATGCATGTGATTTTTATATTATGCAGTAAATCTGAATTCTCCCCCAGGATGTTTTTTCCATGCCTCTCAGCGTGTGTGTGAGCGCGCGCACACACAAACACACACGCATCTTCTTATTTCTTTATAGGTGCTCTATATAACATGGGATTTGAAATCTTTAGAGCTCACCTCACTTTATAGCCCTCCACAGTGTGCTTCAAAGTGTTGCGCTCAGCCTGCAGCGTCTCTCTCTCATGCTCAAGACACTCCAACTCCTTCTTGAGTTGACCGACATGTTCATTAAAGAGGGGCTCCATGTTACTCTTGCAACGTTTCTTTTGCTGCACAAAATCCCACTTAGTTTTCAGCATCAGATTGTGCTGCTCCAGTAATCGGACCTGAATGCCAAAAGGAAAATGTTTGTGGCTCTTCCAGACATGGGACAAATAAACAAACACCAGCAATTTCTGCTTCCGTTTCCGTTTTCCTCAGAATCCTCCGACATCCCTACCTCCATCTAGATGTTACTAGAATCCATTCGGTAGGACCAGAGACGACAGGCCTGTGCACCACAAGGGTGATGTAAGAAACAAGGGTGAGCTGGCAGCCAGAGTAAACATTCCATAATTTTGTACTGCATCTGTAAATGACTTAAGCAGCACTTCACACACAACAATTTCCTGTGTGGATTAGTGTGCTGACCATGTGCACTGTCACAGATGTGACAACTGCTCATGTGTCAACCTGTTGTTCAATATCAGCCTGCCTATTCATTAATATTTGTAGAAGACTCCCGCCTAGTGGTTCCACTGCCAGGAGAGGCCCAAGGCATGGTGGCACGAAAGAGAGCCTTCTCTGTGGTAGCACCTTGGTTGTGGCATGCCCTCCTTCTTGAAACGAGGCAAACACCATTGTTGTTTCTCAGTGAAGCCTAAAACCACAGTCTTTTGTGGGGGGCCAAGTAAATGTTCCACCAGTCACCATTGATAGTCTAGAGCAGGCATCCCCAAACTTCGGCCCTCCAGATGTTTTGGACTACAATTCCCATCATCCCTGACCACTGGTCCTGTTAGCTAGGGATCATGGGAGTTGTAGGCCAAAACATCTGGAGGGCCGCAGTTTGGGGGTGCCTGGTCTAGAGCAATCCTACTACCTATCCTATCATTAATATTACTTGTAACAAGAACTAATGAGTGCTGGAAATGTAAAGAAAGGGAAGGTATCTTCTACCACATGTGGTGGACTTGTAAAGAGGTAGAGGCTTTCTGGGAAATGGTATATAATGAGTTAAAGAAAATGTTTTTAAAATACTTTTGTTAAAAAACCAGAGGCCTTTTTACTGGGTATAGTGGGTGAAGAGATACCAAGGGAAGATAAAAGACTGTTTATGTATGCAACAACTGCGGCAAGAATTCTTTTAGCCCAAAAATGGAAACAAGAAATACCAATGAAAGAAGAGTAGCAGATGAAGATGATGGACTTTGCGGAACTGGCAAAGCTCACAGGAAAAATCCGAAACCAGCATGATCAAGTATTCCAAAAGGACTGGTAAAAGGTAAAGGTAAAGGGACCCCTGACCGTTAGGTCCAGTCGCGAACGAATCTGGGGTTGCGGCGCTCATCTCGCTTTATTTATTCGCTTCTGGCGAACCAGAGCAGTGCACGGAAACATCGCTTACCTTCCTGCAGGAGCGGTACCTATTTATCTACTTGCACTTTGATGTGCTTTCAAACTGCTAGATTGGCAGGAGCAGGGACCGAGCAACGGGAGCTCACCCCGTCGCAGGGATTTGAGCCGCCGACCTTCTGATCGGCAAGCCCTAGCCTCTGTGGTTTAACCCACAGTGCCACCCGCATCCCTTAAAAGGACTGGCGTAAATTTATACAATATTTGTAATAATAATAATAATAATAATAATAATAATATATTATTTATACCCCGCCCACCTGGCTGGGTTTTCCCAGCCACTCTGGGCGGCTTCCAACAGAATATTAAAATACAATGATTCACCCAGATTACTGTAAGCAATTAACATAACTAGCAGGGTTGTCTGAAGACTTGTAATGAGAAATTTTCTATCTTTCTATTTTTATTTAAATTTTGAGGTATTTTGTAATGTGTGTAATTAGAATTGGGAAATGTACAAAATTCAATGATATAAAGGTTAATTTTGAAAGCCATGAGGCGGGAGGGACGGAAGTCGATAGGCTCTAAAGAGCCAAAGCGGTAAAGTGGATAGTGATGTTTTATTTATATAAAATGATGCATTGCTTCATTATAGTGTGTGCAAAGATGTAGCATGCCCTAGGATCAGTGGAATTGATGAGTGGTGGGACATACATAGAATAAGCAAACAAATAACATTTCCTCATGACTTCCCACAGTATCTCAATGGGTCTATAACTGTTCATATGCGCTTTCCCCATTGATTCAGCACTCTGATGGGATGAAGGATGTCGATTCCATGGGAAAGGCCTGTGTGGATGGCTTTCCCCATGTTGTTGTGGATCATTTAACACTATAGCAGTGCTCTGGGGTCAGGGCCGGTGCACCCATTTAGGCGAACTAGGCAACTGCCTAGGTCGCCAAAATGGAGGGGGCGCTGGCCAGCCTGCCCCCCGCCCCCCGCTGCTCCCCGCCGCCGCCCGCCGCCGCCCCAACCAGCGGCGGCGCAAGCAAACCACAGCGGTGGGAGGCGCCTGGCCAGGAAGGGGGCGGGGCACCGCTCCACAACGTGCGTCAAACGTAATGACATCACGTGGCCCGCCCCCTCGCCTAGGGCGCAAAAAGTGCCAGCACCGCTCCTGTCTGGGGTGAACCCATGGCAAAGCAGTTCTCACGGAGCTGAGAGAATGTGTCAAAGGTGGGATAGACATGCGAGCATTTGTTATGAATTATGGTGGTGAACAAGTGTCCTGACCTCCTACATGGAGGCGATAGTCATGTAGGCAATTGCCATATGGGAAATGATTTCGAGGCACACTTGAAAAAAAGCTTATACCCAAACAGAATTGTCCTCTATTCTCAAATAGGTCCATTGAGGCTATCCTATCCCTTAGACAATTCTGGGCATCAGGACTGTGTAGGAGCATTGCAAGTCCTTGTTGGAAACCACAGGTGCCCATGGCAGTCTTGCTGTTGCAACTCCAGAAAAGGAGATTATGTAACACAAGGCCCACTCACCAGCTATCTCTAGGGTCAGTACAGTACATTTGCCACATATTGGATCAAGTAGGTTTGCCATACATCCAGAATTTGCAGGAATATCCAGAAAACTGTAGCCGCAAGCAGTGTCCGGGCTGAAATATTGCAGAAATATCTGGGGAAATCCAGAGGTATGGCAGCCCATATCGGCCCATATTGCTTTTGTCTACTTCTCTCTGAAACACTCAACAACTTTGGCCCAAAAAAAGGTCAACAACTTTTCTGTCCAGGGACAAACTTTTCTATAACGAAACCTTGATCAATGTTTGTGCAAGACATTTGTCCAATTCCCTTTTAATTGCTCTGAGAGAACATAAAGGCCTTTTCATCAGTAGCACAGTGGTACCTCGGGTTACGTACGCTTCAGGTTAAGAACTCCGCTAAGAACAGAAATCGTGCTCTGGCGGCGCAGTGGCAGCAGGAGGTCCCATTAGCTAAAGTGGTGCTTCAGGTTAAGTACACTTCAGGTTAAGAACGGACCTCCGGAACGAATTAAGTACTTAACCCAAGGTACCACTGTATTTGCAAGGATAAGGTCAAGGATGTCAAGCTCTTCCAGATTGTTCTGTTGTCCCAGGCCTGAATAAGGGCCTGGCTCAAAAAACACAGAAGCAGGTTTGGAGAAAAAAAGTAAGAAAAATTTATTGTTGCAAGCAACAGAGACCCAGTGGAGTGATCTCCCAAGGACTGGGCCCCGAACCATAGGGTTACAGTATTTTGATACCCATTTTGATATCACAGTTTACATCACATATCAATGAAAATCAAACCAATCACCTTGGGCATAGCCCTTCCTATAGACCATATAAAGATTACTTCTGCTTTAGGTTACAAGTCCCATATTAGGTAGTGCTCATTAGTGATTTCCGTGTATTTGGCTTCATCAGCAAAGCAAAGCTTAAAAAATCCCCCCGTGACCCTTGTTGTGTAAATCCCCTTTTCTCAGACATCCTGAAACATCTCAATGGAGAGTACCCAAGTTTCATATCCTGCTTCATAAGACATCATGTCATCCTGACCTGGGTGTCTATGAAGAATGTCCCTCTTTGCAAATTGCAAACGCAGCTAAATGAACTTACAGCTTCTTCCTAAAATCAGCTTTTCCTAAGCATAGTGAGAAGTCCAGTAAACAGCAATAAGATTTCTTAAGCTATATACTTGGAGAGCAAATAATCAATATTGGAAATAAGGCACCTTGTGTATTGAGTATCTAGGTATAACTATATAGGTATAACATATTGGGGTTTTACCCAGGTGGCCTTGCCACAGTTCTGCTAGGCCTTTGCCTAAGACTTGCCATAAGCATCTCATTCTAATCTGACTCCCTTTCACCACAACCATTCATCTGTGTTCCTCTGATAGTTCCTGATTGACACCAATTTCCTCCCACCCCTCGCACAACTCACCTTGTCAATGAAAGAGGCCAATTTACTATTGAGGCTCTGCAGCTCATTCTTTGCTTGAAACTTCACCGCTAGGGCTGTGGTATCAATCCCCAGGTTCAGAGGTTGCAGCAGGGACTTGTTGCAAATCACAGGAGCGATGGCGCATGATGAACCGGTCATGACGCTTCCAGTATCCATGAAGCTGCAGCTATATCCAGTGCCATGATAGCTATGCTCAGCAACGACACCACGGCGGCCACTTCTGCTACTGGTGGAAAGGTTGGGTCCATAAGTGCCAACACTCTTGCTGCTAAAGCCACCTGCTCCTCCATAATATATCCCAATACCCAGTGGAGGGCAAAGAGTTTGGCTCATAAGGCCCTGGCTTCCTCTGGTGGGCAGAACCTCAGAATAAGAGCTGTAATTTTTTGGATCAGATCCAGAACCAGGGCGACAAGAGTGGGAAGACATTGCTGCCTGGAGGAGCCGGAGCAGAAGCAGATGAAAGGAATTGAAAAAAGGTGCACACTGGGGGGGAGGAGAGGGGGAGAGGAGAGGCAAAGGCTTTGTGGGTTTAAGTAGGGCAAGTCGTCCTTTATATCCATTTTGGGAAGCTGGGTTTGGCTGCTTCGTTGTGGAGGAATAGCAATTTCTAGGCATTTATGAGCTGGGGATTTGGGGCAATAGGCTTCTCATGTGATGGGCTTAATAACCAGGCCAAACACTGGCAGCTCCCCTTCTGAGTGTACATGTGAAAAGCCTCCTATAAAGCAGCCGTGGATCTGTGTCACACAATATTAGGCCAGGGCCAAGGCAGAACGCCACTCCAGTTGCCCGTCCTTCTAAAAGGGGGCATTTTTGAACCTTCCCATGCCAACCTAATTACAAAATCTGCAGGCTGGCTAACTAGCTCATTGTGAGTGAAGACACCCAGGAAGAAGGGCTCTTGAGTACTAAACATTCGTTAACCACCATGGAAGCTTTTGCAGAAATGTCATCACCACACCAGGAGCACATTCCTGAGTGTGGCGGACGCTTCGTGATGCTGGCTTAACAGGCTACACTGCACACTGATGACCATCATGATGCTCAAGCCAAGTATCTAGGCCCCTGTGAGGGATAGTGAAGCGAGCAGATGCCATAATTAACCGTGTGGTTTTGTTGCCATCCCAGCTTCATCTACCAATAAAAACTATGATTATAGGATCTGTTGCTGCCGCCCTTTTGAAGGCTTGCTTAATCATTATTAGTAGCTTTTGGTCTCTCTCTCTCTCTCTCTCTCTCTCTCTCTCTCTCTCTCTCTTCTCTGGTTGCTCCACAACTAGCAGCTGTATTACTGTTTTGTTTGGGGTATCTGGGAGTCTATAGTGTCTATAGTCCTACACGAGAGTAGGACGAACCTGCTAACATAGTGAACCCAGACTTCTGGGACTTTGTCAAGCTCCTCCCTGATTTATATATATATATATATATATAGAGAGAGAGAGAGAGAGAGAGAGAGAGAGAGAGAGAGAGAGAGAGAGGTCTTTTGAGGGGATCAGCTAAGCCCACCAGTAAAGAGAGGAAAATGTCTGGGTCACAATTGGTTGTATTCAACTAACTGCTACTCAGAGAAGTCCCACTGGAATTAATGGACCAAAGTTGCTCATGCTCACCTATTTCACTTTCTGAAATGATATGTGAAGCAAAGCAACGCTGTCCTCAAAAATCCACACTTCTCTGAATTTTGTAATGCAGTTCTTCCGCCAAGAAATAATTGCTAAAATGCATACACTGGGGTAAAATGTACACATAAATTCATATATTAGCAAAAATAACGCAAAAAATGTGTTTGCTTTGTAACCATGTTTCTGGGTTAGGCAAAATTGCATACCAACTTGTATATTAGGGTGTATTAGGAGGAATTTGCATGCTGATGAATTTGCATGGAAACTAATAATATTAATAATAATAATAATAATAATAATAATTGCAAAATGACGTGGAAACATGGAGAACTGAATTTGTGAGAAACTGAGAGAAACCAAAACCGACAGATTTGTCTACCAGTTGGCAGGAAAGACCCATAGTGGAAAAAAGAGAGATGAAAGAGGGAAGGGGGCGATACCGCCACCAAAATTTATGGCCCAATTTGCTGTAGAATGGGAGACATTGCAATGATGGCGAAGTGATTTTAAGGGAAGAGGTGCACATGCATGCAGACACTAAGCATGCTTAAAAATGTTTTGCAAAACATTTTGCAAAAAGAAAGGTTTAAAAACGTAGAAAAGGGTGGAAGAAAACACACACAGCATTACCTCCTTTTGTTATCTGATAGATTTGCAGGTCTAGCCACCAGTTACTGCTGGATATGGAGCATAGTGCCCCTGCCTGCCACACCCATTGGCTAATTCTCATTGAGCCAGTCTACTTTCCCCTTGTGATCATAATTGAGGGAAGAGCATAAATGTACCTGAATTTATGGAATATGCATTTATGGAAATCTATCTAAATCTATGCAAGTTTTATCTGTGTTTATTGATGTGTTTGGCTGTATGTGAATGTCAACATTCTGGAAAATATTTGAAGAAATTTGTAAGTTGAAATTTTCATTCCTTGAGATGCTAGAGACTTTTCACTCATTCTGTAGGTATATCAGGAAATAATATTGTACAAGCTATTGCTTATTTTAACAATATTATCCTGTGTTATTGTTATTTTCAATTAGTCATACTCAGAATAGATCCATTGAAATATTGGTATATTGGTTTCAATATATCTATCCTGACTTTTTATTATTAGTAGCAGTAGTAGCCGCCGCCGTCTTTTAATGGTTGGCTCATCATTGTTTTATGTTTGCTTTTTATTTGTAAGCTGCTTTGAGCACATGCTTTGTGGGGGGAAATGTACGGTACGCACACACACACACACACACACACACACACACACACACACACACGACATTAACATTAATGAATATGCCCTATTTATATTTATTCCACTTTTCATTTCAACAGCTTTCAACGTTAGCTTTCCAACTTGTGTAGATGAAAGGGGGCTGCCCCCAAAGTTGATGGGCATTTTGGAGTGCATGTGCAGCATCTGGGGAATCAATAACGTGAGGCGGGGCTTACCTGCCCCCTCCCAATATTTTATTCAAGTTGGCACCCCTGCCATTAACAATCTAAAAAACCAGAAACCAGGGAGAGTGAAAAAAATACAGTTTTGTAGGTTGTGCATTCTGGACAATGACTAGCAGCTGTGTATATTTTATAGGCTCAATAAGCCACACTTTGCTTTTTTTTAATTAAGCACAGCATTCCAAGCTCATAAATGCTGGAAACGTTCTGATCTCCCCATTATGAGACTGCCAAACCCAGTTCTCCAAAGAGATATAAAGGCCAAGCTCTTTTCAGAGTGAATCAGGCTGTTTTGTGTGGGCCCTTGCTGCAATTTTTAACTCTCCTCGTTTTCGAACGCATTGAACTTCAGAAGCAATGTCTTCTCCACCGAGCCCTGGAAACGGACCCAGCAGCTTTACTTCCTGCTCAGCTGTCCTTCCGCCGATTGGGAGCAAAGGCCGTACCAGCTCTCCCAGCCCTTCAAGGGGATCCAGCTCTGGGTTCAGGGCAGCTGGTTACTTTAGCAGCAGAAGTCTGGGTGGCATCATCTCAAGAGGATCCAGAAGTTCCAGTGGTGGCTACCACTCTGCAAGATATGGATACGGCCATCGGGGAGTCGGCTATTCTGGCACTGGATTCAGTTGCAGTCCTTATGGCTCATATGGGTTGAGGCGACCCATTGCCAGTGGAACTGGGACGCCTTTCATCACTCCTGTGACTTGCAATGAGTCTCTGTTGCAACCGCTCAACCTGGAAATCAACTCTGCAGCCCAAGCGATGAAATGCCAGGAAAAGAACGAGCTCCAGTGCCTGAACAGCAAATTTGCCTGTTTCATTGATAAGGTGAGTTAAGAGGTCAGCATTCAATGCGATGCTTTGTTTTTTTTAAATAATTTTTATTATTTTTCCAATTAAACAATTTTAACAAATAAAAAACAAATAATTTCTCATACATCTTTGCTCTGCCGAGCTGCGACTTCCCTCCCTCCCGTCAGCAGGTTTTCTAGTCCATTCTTTCCCTACAGTTTCTTTCTTTAACTTCTTCACAATGCCATAGGGTCATTCCAGTCCTCCTAGTGTTTTCAAACTTCCACGGTTCAATCTTAAATAGTCAACAAACTTACTCCATTCTCTTTGGAATTTTGCTTCGTCCTGGTTTCGTACCTTGCTGGTCAGTTTTGCAAGTTCAGCATATTCTACCATCTTCGTCTGCCACTCCTCTATCGTTGGTACTTCCTGTGTCTTCCATCTTTGGGCTATCAGTATTCTAGCCACGGTTGTTGCATACATAAACAATCTCTGATCATTTTTAGCAATTTCCTCCCCCATTAAGCCCAGCAAAAAGGCTTCTGGCTTTTTGGGGAAAGTATACTTAAACATCTTTTTTAATTCATTATATATCAATTCCCAAAACGTCTTCATTTTCTCGCATGTCCACCACATATGATAAAATCCTCCCTCCTTTTTCCTACATTTCCAGCATAAATTATCACTCACTCTATACATTTTTGCCAATTTAACTGGAGTTAAATACCATCTTCACATCATTTTTTGTACATTTTCTTTCAAGGTGACACATGCCGTAAATTTCATATTTTCATTCCATAACTTCAACCACACTTCGTAATCAATATTCAATCAAATCTTTATTACGGTCCAGAGGCCCAACAATTCATTACAAAACAATACAATACACAATTTCGACAGCCCGCCTTCAGGTTACACAAGCATTTTGTTCAGGCTTAGGAATAGGGATCATTGGCTCTTGCAACCACCAATAGAAACTTCGCCATTGCTAATGTTCTGTCATTTGTCCGGTCTTCCAGTAGGAAGCTGACATAGTAAGCCTTTGATTTTCCCGGGAAAGGTACTAGCAAAGGTAATATCAGTTCAGCCCTGGCTTGCTCGAATTTCACACAGTGCAGCAAAATATGTTTTATAGAGTCAATGTCTTGGGCACATGAGCATAGTCTGTCCTGGTATGGAACTCCTCTCAATCTGCCATCCAACACTGCAGAAGGAAAGATGTTAAGTCTGGCTTTTGTAAATAGCCTTCTGTAGTTTGGAACTGTCAGATTTTTAATATAAGATGTTAACTTAAAGGCATGCCCATATTGTACTCCTACTGCCAGCGGACTGCAGACTGCGTGTGATCGATGTCACAAGTCACTGTGTGTAATGTCCCAGAGTCTTTGCTTTAAAGTCTTTAGGGCACCTTCATAACCCAGGCAATAGAGTTGGGTGTGTGACAGACCAATAGAGGTGGCTTCCCCCCCCCATTGTTTTCTGCCAGTTGCTGACATACTCCTCATTGTTCAGGTGTTGATATAGACCCTCCCCTAGCTCAAACACTGCAATCTTGAGCCAATGTTTTAGTGCAGCCCACCATGCCTTAGTTGAAATTGGGCATTCACCAGCTTCTAATAAAAGTATGGAGTTGGGGACACAGTTGGGTACCTGAAGCGGAGATCGCAAAAATTTTGCTTGAAAGCCATCTAGCTTTGGCAGGTCCCCATTATGTCAGACATTTGCAGCATACAGGAGTTGGGGGACAGATTTTGTGTTGAAAACCCTTAAGGCTGCTGGTACATACTTGCCGCCCTTTTTGAAAAAGAATTGCAATCAATATTATACCCAAAGTCTATTGCCCCAATGCGATGCTTTGACCATGTGTCTTTAAAGCCTGCTGTTCAACCATTTAGATGCCATTTGCCCCAAAGCCCCTAAATTCCAACTGCATGAAGAATACTGGAAAGCAAACTGAAATAGGAAAATATGAACTTGTGCAAGGAAATGTCAGAGATGGGATAATAATAATAATAATAATAATAATAATAATAATAATAATAATAATAATAATAATAATTTATTATTTGTACCCCGCCCATCTGGCTGGGTCCCCCCAGCCACTCTGGGCGGCCTCCAACAGATATTAAAATACATTAAAATATCACAGGTTAAAAACTTCCCTAAACAGGGCTGCCTTCAGGTATTTTCTGAATGTAGGATAGTTGTTTATCACTTTAGACTCTGATGGGAGGGCGTTCCACAGGGCGGGCACCACTACCGATAAGGCCCTCTGCCTGCTTCCCTGTAGCTTTGCTTCTCGCAGTGAGGGAACCGCCAGAAGGCCCTCTGCGCTGGACCTCAGTGTCCGGGCTGAACGGTGGGGGTGGAGACGCTCCTTCAGGTATACAGGACCGAGGCCGTTTAGGGCTTTAAAGGTCAGCACCAACACTTTGAACTGTGCTCGGAAACGTATTGGGAGCCAATGTAGTTCTCTCAGGACTGGTGTTACGTGGTCCCGGCGGCCACTCCCAGTCACCAGTCTAGCTGCCGCATTCTGTATTAATTGCAGTTTCCGGGTCACCTTCAAAGGTAGCCCCACGTAGAGCGCATTGCAGTAGTCCAAGCGGGAGATAACCAGAGCATGCACCACTCTGGCGAGACAGTCTGCGGGCAGGTAGGGTCTCAGCCTGCGTACCAGATGGAGCTGGTAGACAGCCGCCCTGGACACAGAATTAACCTGCGCTTCCATGGACAGCTGTGAGTTCAAAATGACTCCCAGGCTGCACACCTGGTCCTTCAGGGGCACAGTTACCCCATTCAGGACCAGGGAGTCCCCCACACCCGCTCGCACCCTGTCCCCCCAAAACAGTACTTCTGTCTTATCAGGATTCAACCTCAATCCAGTATAAAGAATACTGGAAAGCAAACTGAAATAGGAAAATAGGAACTTGTGCAAGGAAATGTCAGAGATGGGAGACTTTTGCTCACCAAAGACAGATGCCAACTGCTTCCGATTCTCCTGTGAATGCAATGGCATCTTCAGGAGAGAACAGGCCCTTTCTCTGTCCCCCTCTCTTCCCAGCTGATGCTCACCTTTAGGGATGCTTGAGCATTGAGAGTTCCGATATACACTAAACTGATCTGCATCTCTTGGACCACTGCCTTCAACACTTCCCAAGTGTTTTTCTATGCATTTAAATGGAATACATTTAAAAATGTGTATTTTGTAAGAAAAGAATGTTTAGAGGTGCATATTTGGAGAGAAAAATTTAAATGACAGCTTTCATGTGGCTGTTGTGGGGCAGGGGGGGCATGTAGAAAGAGGGCAGGGCCAGAGGTGTAGGAAGGTCAGGTGATACCCGGTGCAAAAAACTTATTGTCACCCCCACACACACATTGTTTGTTTGTTTGTTTTGGCCTGCAAAAATGGTTTTACGTTATTTCATATTTTCTTACAAAGGAATAATACCGTAATAAGTAAAAATAAACTTTTATTTGTATCCTGCCCTCTCCGGCCGAAGTCGGGCTCAGGCCGGCTATCATCAGATACATAACATTAATATAAAATCCAACAATAATTAAATTACCTCCTAAAAACATGCCAAAATCAAATTAAAGTCTAATTAGATTAGACTTTCTGCAGGGTTAGGGTTGGGAACAGTAAGTGCTCCACTGAATTGAAATTTCAGCCTTCACGACATAGGAAAACGGCCAAGTAAACAGCTATTTTCGTGGAGGAGGGTCAAGATATTAACTGATATGCATGAAATTTCATATATAGCTATATAATCCCTAGTGTAGTAAGATAAGACCTTTGGAGCAGGCATTTTTTTTAAAAAAAAAGTTTTTTATGAACTACCCTAGTAGGGCAGTAATTGTTCCTTGATAATTTGTCACCCCCTCCATGATGGAACCTGCCCCCCCTATTCCTATGCCCCTGGGCGGTGCAGACTTCTGGAACACATGGAAAAGTGTCACAACCCATGAAGGGACTGGTTTGCCCATCCTTGCTCACTTTGAGAGCACATGGACAACAGCTGCTATTACATAGAAGAAGTGGCCAGTGTGAGCTTCTCTTGTACACATTCTGACTTCGCTCCTCTCCAAGGTATTAATGCAGTTAGGTGATTTTAGACTCCAAACCTAATGGCCTTGTGTCAAGTTGAAAAGTTTTGTTTGAAGTTTTCAAAGAAGTTGAAAAGGTGCTTCTCTTGCAGAGGGTGGACCATTCAGCTGATTTAGTTATCAGTACCAGCGGGTGGCGCTGTGGGTTAAACCACTGAGCCTTGGGCTTGCCAATCAGAAGGTCGGCGGTTCGAATCCCCGCGATGGGGTGAGCTCCCGTTGCTCGGTCCCTGCTCCTGCCTATCTAGCAGTTCAAAAGCACGTCAAAGTGCAAGTAGATAAATAGGAACAGCTGCAGCGGGAAGGTAAACGGCGTTTCCGTGCGCTGCTCTGGTTCCCCAGAAGCGGCTTAGTCCTGCTGGCCACATGACCTGGAAGCTGTATGCCAGCTCCCTCAGCCAGTAAAGCGAGATGAGCGCCGCAACCCCAGAGTCGGACACGACTGGACCTAATGGTCAGGGGTCTCTTTACCTTTACCTTAGAGAATGCTGAAGGATGCTGAGTAATCATGAGGGAGAAGAAGGTAGAAATTGGGGTTTTCCACAGTGCCACCCACACTGGTATACTGCCCCAAATTTCACCACTTTCACAATTTTTCAGGTTAAGGGGGCTGCATAGGGATTTCCCCCCCCCCCGAATTAAGTAACATAGAAATGACCCCTAAACATGAGTTTAGCTTTCCATTAGCTTTCCAGAAGCAGCTTTACATCATGTGAAAGCTAAAGTATAAGGTGGAAATTAACAGTTTGGGAAATGCCAGGGAATGGAATAAAACACTTCCAGCAGCAATTTAAAAACCTGCTGAAGGTGAACCACTCTCTTTTTTGGGGGGGAGGGGGCACTTTTTGTTGCTGTTGTTGAGAAAATTTGGGAGGGGGTGAATTGATTCTGGGGAGACATGGAAAGGAATTAAATGTTTTGGGGCTTGGGTTATTAGAACTTAATGTTTAGGGATTTGAATATTTTGATGATTTAGTTTTGCAGAGGCTAGAAATTTGTGGTCTCAGTCAAATCACTTGTTCCCAAGTCTGGCACATCTCTCTCTATATATAAAATCGTTCAAGTTGGATGTTTGTAAACAATTGCCTTTCTCCGTAACCGCTTGATCGATTCCGTTCAAATTTGGACACAACGTTCCATGCCCATATGGGAGTGATCATATGTACTTACATTGCACAAATACCACACCTTTCCCAGGTAAAAATGTGATTTTGTGCAAAAAATAAAGCGCCCTCCAGTGGACGTTAAACAGCACAGCACAACACATGCTTTCTCTTTCATACTGTACAGTATCTTACTTTTGCTTTTCACCAAATCAGTCACAGCAAGGCGTGGCCCGGTCAGCTAGTTTACCTTCTAAAGCAGAAATGGTTGTGGGGATCAAGTGAGACTGGGGAATAAGCCCCCATATCTGCTTTGCATTCAGTTTGTTGTCTTGGGCAAGTCACATCTAGTCCAGTATCCTCCCTGAACAGTGAACTTGTGAGATGCTTTTGAGAAGCTTACTGCAAACACCACATGATAGTCATAGCATTTCCCTGATTTGTCCTTAGCACTTGATGTTCAGAGGTATACTGTCTCTCTGCATGGAAATTCCATTTTGCTGTCATGGCTAGGAAGAGGAACTTCCATGAGTGGAAGTGGGGCGGGACAGATAGGAGAAGACTGGGGTTACGTGGAGCCAATGTCAGGTGCAGGATGATGCCTTGGAAGATCAGGTGAAATTGTAGGACTGCCCACTTTTTGGTGTGTTTTAATGTAATTTTTTATTAAATTTTCTTATTTGCATTTCAAAATATTCATTCATTCATTTATTTATTTATTAAAAAAAATTATTTCAAAATGCAAAAAAAAATACAGAAAAGAAAAAACACAAACATACAAAAAACATAAATACAGAAAGCATAAATACAAACAAAACCCACTTCCCCCACACACCCCACACCACCCTGTGTTAACGTCTAGCCTTTTTCTAGATTGCGGTTTATTTATCTTAGTTCTTATGTATACCTGTATCTATATATTTTCTTTTCTCTTTTACATATTTTTTTGAGCCATTCACCCATCTGCTAAAAGATCGGCTTTTTCTACAAGATTTGCTAAATATTCATTTAAACAAAATATTCATTTAAACAACCATAAATCATTGACTTCCCTTCTTCTCTTTCTGTGGTTCATTTTGCATACCATACATCCCTGCATATTTTACATGAACTAAACCATTCAGTGCAGGTGGCGCTGTGGTCTAAACCACTGAGCCTTTTCGGCTTGCCGATCGGAAGGTCAGCGGTTCGAATCCCCGCAACGGGGTGAGCTCCCATTGCTTGGTCCCTGCTCCTGCCAACCTAGCAGTTCAAAAGCATGTCAAAGTGCAAGTAGATCAATAGGTACCATTGCAGCGGGAAGGTAAACAGCGTTTCCGTGCGCTGCTCTGGTTCGCCAGAAGCAGCTTAGTCATGCTGGCCACATGACCCAGAAGTTGTACGCCGGCTCCCTCGGCCAATAAAGCGAGATGAGCGCCACAACCCCAGAGTCGGTCACGACTGGACCTAATGGTCAGGGGTCCCTTTACCTTTACCTTTATTGTATGGAGGCAGATCAGCAGAAGCATTTCTCTGCATGTATATTTGCCTTCTCAACTGAAGTACATGTAGGACCTTCCTGTGTCTGTATCACAGTGCACATGGGGGACCAGCTCAAAATGCATGGGGGTTTGGATAATAATAATAATAATAATAATAATAATAATAATAATAATTTATTATTTATAACCCGCCCATCTGGCTGGGTCTCCCCAGCCACTCTGGGCGGCTTCCAACAGAACATTAAAATACAATAATCTATTAAACATTAAAAGCCTCCCTAAACAGGGCTGCCTTCAGATGTCTTCTAAAGGTCTGGTAGTTGTTGTTCTCTTTGACATCTGGTGGGAAGGCGTTCCACAGGGCGGGTGCCACTACCGAGAAGGCCCTCTGCCTGGTTCCCTGTAACTTGGCTTCTCGTAGTGAGGGAACCGCCAGAAGGCCCTCGGCACTGGACCTCAGTGTCCGGGCAGAATGATGGGGGTGGAGACGCTCCTTCAGGTATACTGATGGTTGAACGTTCCAGCCAAGCATTCTTTCTCCAGTTTAGTTTCTTACATAGCATGTGAATAAGTAACATGATCAACCAACCCACCACCCTTTTGTTTGGTTTTTTTAAATGGTCTCCCTTAAGCTGCTTTTGCTCTCCATTCAGGTCCGGTTCCTGGAGCAGCACAACCTGATGCTGAAGACCAAGTGGGACTTCTTGAAGGAGAAGAAGCGCCAGAAAAGCCACATGGAGCCCCTGTTTAGCGAATACATCAGTAGGCTGAGGAAGGAGCTGGAGTGCCTGGAATGGGAGAGGAATCAGCTGAAGGTTGAAATGAACAATTGGAGAGAAAGCATGGAAGGGAACAAGAAGAGGTGAACTCCAGGGCTGGGTTCAGCATTTTTCTTCTAAGTGGCCTGGTCTGAGGTGGGTCGCAACAGCAGCATGGCTGAATAACAGGGTTATTCTCTGCAGGTTACCCATAGCATTAGGCCCACCATGTTTCCCTCAATGAAGTGGTAAATCTGGGTTCGAGGTAGTTTGTTAAGGGTGCTGGGAACTGTAGCTCTGTGACAGTTGAACTACAGTTCCGAGGATTCTTTGTAGGAAGCCGTGTGGTGTGAGTTGCACTGCTTGGCAGCAGGTGGGCATTGGCAGGCTTGCATGCTCACATTGAGAACCCTTCAACTTTTTCAGACCTGGTTCCCACCTTTAACCCAATCATGCACCGGGTGACCCAGTGCCAATAGATATTTGTATGGTGGCTGTGCTGCTGTTGCAACCCACACCAGACCAGGCCGCAACCTGGTAGTGGGTCATGATGAGCAATGTAATGAGAAAAAATAAAAACTGGGTACTGAAACAAAAGCACTGGGTACTGAAACAAAACCCCCAGTTTGTCAGTGGCCCATAAAAGTATGCTTTCCACAGAGTTAAATGCAACAGAAAAACTTAACTTGACTAAAGCAAGCACCAGGAGTGAAAAAGAACTTTACTAAACTGGAGTTTAATTTCAAAAGCAAAGTAAGAACTCCCTGCTAATTTTCAGTCCTTTACAGAGACTCTGTTCACTTAATACTAAATACATTTTATCAAAAGATTCTCATTCCTATACTCCCAGCCACAAACACTCCCACTCCCACCAACTCCAAAAGCTAGGAGCAATAAACGCTTTGCAGCAGAGCCTTAAATA